>OX451738.1:855780836-855983336 GCA_948472305.1 Vicia faba | reverse complement strand
ATGAGTTATGTAATATGATGTTGTAAATCACCTTGCTCTTTTTCAGTTAATATATGCATGATTGCCTTTTTATGTCATTCGGCAAAAATAGTCAAAAGTAAATGCAATAAGTTAAGGCAGAAATCATTACATAATAGTATTAGCCATAACACAAGGCATAATTCAGTACACAAGGGCATAAGCCATAACAAAATGTATAAGTCATAACATAAAGGCATAAACCATAACAAAGAGTATTAGCCATTACATAATGCATAAGCCATAATAAAATGCAGAAGTTATACTTAAAGGTTCAAAACAGACTAAAAATGGTCATAACAAAGGCATAACATGCTACTTCCTAAGTTTCTTCTTTGCATGTTGAGAACCACTTCCATCTTGTGTCAAAGTGCCACCCTCTTCATCTTTCAGAGACATAGGCTGGTCTTGGTTGGAACCAGGCCCTGTGAATAGTTTTTCTTTTTTAAACCAGTTGATATTAATTCTCTCACTTGACCTCCTTCTCATTGGCTTCACCTCTTTCCCCTTCTTTTTTGTCTTTTTTAGCAGCTACGACTTCTGCAGTAGATGCTTCTGATGTGTTGATGTCAGGAAGACTTGAAATGATATCATCAATTATGTCACCAAAGTAGTCAGTTTGTTGAGAAGCATCATTTGGTTGTGTGTGTGTCCATTTGAATTGTAGCTGGTGTTGGAACTGTTTCCTCAGTAGGTTATGATGTGTCCATTGGAGTTGTTGCATCAATTTGACTTTGAGTCATTACAACATTAGGGATTGTTGCATCAGTTTAAGTTGGAGCCACTGTAGAAATTGACTGTGGCTTGACCTTTTTCTAACAAAATATAATACAAGTATAGTCAGACCATACACATACCAGACATACAAAATAAGTATATAACATCAATTATACCTTTCTATTGAGCCCATTTGGATCATGTGTTGTGCTTTTGCATTACTGGACATTTTGACCAAACTTGTCACATTTTGTACACCTGTATGACACACCTGGAAATCTTCTTCTAGAACCATCTTCACCACTCTCTCTAATACTTAACTTTCTAGGTCTGTCTGGACCTTTTTTGTACATAGGTGGTAAAAACTCTTCTGATTCTACTTCAGGCCACACTTCCTGACCATTAATTGGACTAATAGCAAAACCATAACAGAGCCTATACTTTTCTCTAGAATAGCATTCATCAACAAAATCCTCAAGCTTCTGTTGCCTAAAACCTAATGCTATAACAACATGCCTACAAGTAATGCCCACCAACTCCCGGAACTTACATGTACAAGACCTATTTGCAATGTCAACTATAAATTCCTGAGTGTTGAAAGAATGTGTTACTTGGAATTTTTCATTCATTGCCCAAGTAGGCAACCAATGGCCACTCAAAACAACCTCATTATCTAGTATTTTTCTAGGAATTGGTATCACCTTGTGTGGCCACTTTTCAAGTTTCATGGAAGATGTTGAACACCTATTCATTAAGTACTCTCTAATCCACTCTGACATGATCAAAATTGGTTTATCCCTAGCAGCTAAGATTGTTGCATTAAAAGACTCATCAATATTATTCATTAGAATATCATATTTGGGATAAAAGCTGAAAGCATGCTTACACCAACTTTTGGGAGGAACTCCCACTAGCCAACTTCATGCTTTTGGATCTACTTGCTTTAGCCCATTCATCTTTGTCAACCATCCCTGATAGTAGGTTGCTTTTGCTGCCCCCATCATCAAATCTCTAATCATAGAGCCACCCCCAATTTTTTTTTAAATTTGCATATAGATGCCTTAGACACAATCTATGTTCAATCCTTTCATTCATTTCTTCAAAAACAACAACTAAGCCCTGAAACATATATTGATATCAGTACATAATAAAATGTGTAAATTATTAACATAATGAGATAATAACACACACCTTTTGTTGATTAGAGATAAAATATGTATCTCTTGTCTTGCCCAATATCTCCCATTAACAAGTCAATAAACCATATCCAGCTGTCCTTTGTTTTAGTCTCAACCACTCCAAATGCTAAAGGAAAGTACTAGTCATTGGGGTCCCTACCCACAACAATTAGTAATTGACCCCCATATTTTGTTTTTAGATGACAACCATCTACCCCAACAAAGGGTCTGCAACCATTAATGAAACCATTTTTACATCCATCAAAACAAAAATAATAAGACCCAAACCTTGGTTGTATGGAAGGATTTGGTCTGTCAACAGTGATACTCAAAGTGTTCCTGAGATTCATTCAATGTAACTCAGCTGTATATCTTCTTAAATTTGCATATTGCTTGTCGGTATCTCCTTATATTATCCTCTTTGCTATGAGCTTTGCCTTCCATTCCCTACCAACAGTGATTCCCACAGAATTTTATTTTTGTCGTGTCTTGAATTATATCATAGATCCTAACACTCTCAGATGTTTTCATCTTCTTCACTACAGCTTTAGCCACCCACCTTTAGTTTGCAAATCTGTTATCTAAAATCCTATCACAGGTATGCTTTTCAAATATGGTTTTTATAGCATAAGTGTTCCTATGGCCCACTTTTGAGAAAAGTATTAAAAAACCACATTTGGCCCTACATTTAACCCTTACCCTGTAGCTCTCATTTTTCACAAAGGTAACTTCCCTACCAATTAATATTGACCACTCACGTATTTCCTCTCTAAAGTCATTTAGGGAATTGAATTCCATACCCCTCTCAAATTTAAAATTCTTATCCAAATGTTGTATCCTAAACTTTTCAAACTTTGGCATTTTCTCATCATCTGAAATATTTGGATATGAACTATCTAGTTCATCACTCACATATTCATCATCATCTTCCCAATTTTTTCTTTTTAGAACCACTCAAAATACCAGCTAGTAAAGGTGATTCATTAATAGGTATAGTAACACCAATACCTTTAAATCCATCTTGGATAGCAGTGGCGCGTTTATCCTCACTATCCCCTAACCCTTATACTCCCTCTTCATCACATCTATCCATCTCAACTATCTCATTCACAAACCTAGAACTTCTTATTGACACTTCAACATTTGTTACATCGTGCTCCACAAACATTTCCCCGTCAACTTCATTGGCATAAGCATATGCTGCAAAATCATAACAATCACCATCCTTCCTAATCTGGAAAAAGTTAGCATATATTTCAAGAATCTTATTCCATGTCCTATATGTCCCTTACATGTAACTTCACCCAGTCAACATCCTATGAACGCTAACCATTGTCCACTTATCAATATGGATCCCAGAAACTAAACTTGACACACCTCCCCTGTAAATCATAACCCCATCATTCAAACTTAAAAATTCCCCTCCATGGTGGAACACATCATTGAATATTTACTTATTCTGAAATTAGAAAGGAAAACAATTAAAACCTAGCACGCATCTACACTTTTTGAGTTCGACGCAGACGGTGAAAAAAACATACCTTTTGAGCTTCAGAAGCCTCGACTTCTTCTTCATTCATCTCAGATTGAACTGATTGCTTTGATTGACTTAATTGAGTAGCTTCATTTTCTTTCTCTGATTGCTCTGATTGCTTGGACTTCTTTTTCTTTATCATGGTGAATCCTCTCTTTGTCATCTCCAGGTTGCTATTTTAACTGATACAAACCCTAGCTTTTCAAGGGGGTGAAATGAGAAAATTATAATCCTATATGTCAATAATGCCTTTTATAAACACTTCAACGTGTCACTTATAGCACAACCAGCCAAGAGATGTTGGCCATGTAGGCCAGATTCCTAAAATCTTTGTTAAAAAAACACATCAGGGTATTTTGCGCTGAAATCCATATTTGTTGATGGGTGGAAAAAAATAATAAGGGGGGGGGGGGAATCAAAACACACGCATATGGCAGGGGGTATAAGGTATTTAACCCTATTAATAATAGGTAGTGGAGTAGTTATATGAATTAAAATATCATAAATAAAGGTAAGTTAGTGGAAAGAAATAATAAATATCATATTGATATTCTAAAGGGACAAATAATTTGAAACAAATAAAAATAGGAAAGAGAAAATCTATTGTGAGGCGGAGAAAGTAATTAGTTACTTACCTTTCAATATTGGTTTATGAATTACTAGAATATATAATTTATCAAAGAGAGAAACTATATAACTAAAATCTTAAAGTTTGAATGAATATGCGAGTAGGGTGTCAAAACAAGTCGTTCGTTTAATATGTTTGTTTTCTTAACATTTTTTATGAGACAATATTTTCAACTTACGTCTTTTAATATGTTCGTCTTATTCCTTTCTGTTTTTTTTTTTGTTTTTTTAAGACACAAACTTTAAAAAGAATATTTGCAAAATTTATTTTTAGGGGTGTAAAGTGGGCTAAGATTTTAGGTGGGTTAAGATTTTAGGTGAGTTAAGATTTTTGCGAAATGATTTAAGATTTTAGGTCTGTTTTTATAAATATGATTTTTCTATCTCATTTATTTTTGCAGAGTTTTTTAGATAAATTTAGACGAAATAGATATGCTCGTTTGCCACTTTTAAATGTGGATCTCTTTTTTTTTTTGTGATTCTAAAATATTAGACTTATTGTTGTTCTTAATTTTCTAGATTTTCTGATCAAATATAATAAGAGCTTCTAATTGATTTGGTAGAAAAATGAAAATTGAATCTTGTTAAGAGGTGAAAATTCATATTCGTAAAAAAATTATTAAAATATAAGTGTGAGTGATGAAATTTTACATTATTAAAAAATAAAATATTAGATTTATGAAAGATGACATGAATCCTTAAAGAAACTAACCATTAACATTTGTATATAAAAAACCAAAGATAGCTACTTGTCAACTTTTGTATGATTGAAAGATAAGATTAGAAATTAATAAACTTTGAATGACCCTGCCTTATAAAGCTAAAAACATCCACCAAATTTCTAAGTAAAGACAAATATAAACCTAAGAAGCCAACACTTTTTCTCATGTCTTTTTAAACACAACAAAGAGAATCTCACTCACTAGTTCTAGAATAGTATATGAGGAACCAAACCTTAGTAGACAACTAAAAAAAGTCTCTTTCATTGAAGCTGAACAAAGGGAATGGATAACCAATAAATTGTTAAGAAAGCAGCCGCAGAAAAGAAACAATTGGAAGGTGAATAATGGACCCTACTTTATAAAATTGCATTAATTTCTCATCATTTTGATAAGGGGGGTGTGGTGGGGCTGCTTCATCAAACAAAGAAATAGTGCTTATCAAGCAACTTTGTGGCATTTGGGGCGGTTTGTGGGACTGCATAGAGGTTGGCCTAATGAGACCCACATCAAAAACATTATGTGTATTTATAAAGCATAGTACATTTTCAACTCTCTTCATTATATAATATATGGATAAGAAATGGTAACAAAACATTTTGTTGCACTTTTTCTCAAATAATTCATTTGAGATTAATTTGGTGAAATTAAATTGAATCTTGTTCGTGAGTCGATAACTATGTAAGAACGTCTATCTGAAAAAATATTGGTTCAAATCCACAATATCTTATTTATCTATCTTTAATTTCGATCTATTCCAGCTTAAAAATAAAATTTGATAATAACATGCCTTGTGTTGCAACTAATTTTGTCTCCTTTTAATAAAAAGGTTTTTATCAATGAAATAAGACCCATTATCTTATTTTAAATTCATTTAATATTAACAAATAGGACCTTAAATAATTAATGAATGATGAATATAATACCCAACAAATGTCTAAGATACTATAATGTCATGTCACGTTTTAAAAAAAATGATATGAACTTATCTTAAGAATATGTGTCAAAGGTGAATTGATGACTAGCAATTGGTGATTATTACTTTTTGTCTGTTATTGTTCCTATCTATATATAGCTATGTAATTATTTTTTAATTCATTAACTTAGACCTTTTTTAAAAAGGATATTTTGACATAAATTTGAACATCAACGCTGCTTAGTTATACACTAATTGTTGTTATTACTTCTCGATTTCTCATTTCTTTTTTGAGAAAAAAGAAAATATACTGACAGTTTAGAGAGACTTATATCCAATTAAATTTTATTTAAAAAAAACTAAGAATATATATATATATATATATATATATATATATATATATATATATATATATATATATATATATATATATATATATATATATATATATATATATATATATATATATATATATATATATATATATATATATATATATATATATATATATATATATATATATATATATATATATATATATATATATATATATATATATATATATATATATATATATATATTCTTAGTTTTTTTTCAAAAATAAAATAGATATGGCTGTTAAAATATCTTTGACAATTAAGAAATTTTTTTGAAAAGGTTTTGATAAAAAATCTAGGAATATGTATGATATCGAAAAATTAATATAGGAATTAAATTAAACATTTATAAAAAAAATATTTTGTAAAGTTAGTATTATTTTAGTAAAACTTATAATATACTTAATTACAATTTTGCCTTTTTATTTTAATTTTTTTATGAAATTTCTCCATTTTAAAAGATTTAATTAATCATGTGTCTCTTATTTCATTTGTGGTTTTATGTTGATCTTTTAATTAATAAATATTATTTTTAAGTTTTTAAAAACATTTTTGTTATGGAACTTAATTTTTTATTAAATTTTGTGAAAAAATATAAAATTACATTTTTTTTAGCAATAACTAAGTATTAAAAAAATATATAAATGTCTATGTTTCAGAAAAAATCACGCAAATAATCGTGTTTCAGAATATATATCAATAAAGGCGTCATCTCACTTGGCGCATGCACTCACTTTTTTGCCTTAGGCGCCATCTCACTTGGCGCATGCACTTTTTTTTAGCCATGTGAGATGGTGCATTCAGTATAATATAGGGAGGATGCGCCATCTGAGATGGCTACTACGTTTAATCGTGTTTTCTATAAATAAAACACTCATTTCTTCATCATTCTTTACACTTTCTCACATTCTCTTCTCATTTCTCTCTGTTTTTTTGCGTCATGACATCTCACATGATTTTCACCAGAGATGGGTACGTTATTTTTTTGGCCATCAAACCTCCGATGAAAATGAAATTTTGGTACATTCATTCCATGGAGCATCTGAAGAGATAGTTGATGCGATAATTAGAGGGAGACATCGAAGTCGGGGAATAAATTAGAAGGATTCAGAGAAGAAGAAAAATCACCTCACTTGCAACTGGAAGACCTCAATCTTGGTTGGAGGAAGTCAAAAGAGACAAAGACGTAATGATGATGTTGCATGACTCAGATGAAATTGTTTTGACGGTTGTAATTTCTTAGATGTTTTATCGTGTTGTTGATGTTATATTTACATGTTGTATTTTTGTTGTAATGATGGTGATGTGTTTTTGTTTGTTGTTTGTTTATGGTTTGTTGTAACAAATTCTCTTAATGAAAAAAAGTTACGTTTAGATCTTAAAAAAGTGCACATAGTTTGCATACAATGTTTATGTTGTCGATCTTGTAGCACGAGTGGGACAACCATTTCGATTGTGTGCGCCCTGACGGTATAAACCACATTTTCTTTCTAGCTTGTCAAGGGAGTCCGTTTCATTTGTGATACGCTTGCTTTTGGGATGATCATTTTTATTCCTTCATATTTGATCGTTGTGCCATACTATTTCCCCTTCGTATGCAGGCCAATAATCAGGTTTCCCTACCATTGGAAAGTCATTGTTGTATACGCTGAGCAACATTTCGGACTTGTAAATGGGAGATAGAAGTAGTAAAGCATATTGATGAGTATACATACATGCCACAATGACATGAGAGGAAAGTATACGAAAGGCTTGAAACTTTCCATAATCGCGCCAATGAGATAGTAGTATAACCTTATACTCTTGTCTTGGCAGACCCTCGTTATGGTCGATTGTCTCTTTGATAATGAAGTTGTGGCTATGTCGGTTGAACCTTATAACAAGATGGGTGTTGGCTTTGGCATCTTCTGCCTTAATATATTTCATGCAGCTTTCACTCCATAATTGTCCCGATTGTAAGACCGCGTTCCATATTTCACTTCTTTTTGAAAACAACGAAGCCATCCTAAAATATGTTTATTTCACCAAAGCGGTTACTGAGAGGTTTCGTATGCCTTTGAATACACCGTCCATTGATTCAATAAGATTTGTTGTCATGTGGCCCCATCATTGTCCATTGTCGTGTGAACTTGTCCATTTCTCCACTGGAATACTATCAATCCACCTATCTGCATCCGGATTTGACAATCTAATCTCATTGCGATAGTGTTTGAGCGAAGGTTGTGTTAATGCATACCCTGCGTTCATAACTATTTTCCTAAGAGCCATGTCTTTTATCTCCCTCGTGACATTTTGTACAATATGTCTAATGCAGTAGACATGCGTAGAAGGAGGGTTATGCCAACCATTTGCAGGATTATTGTATGCACTCTTAATAGATGCATATCTGTCGGAGATCAAACATAGATCAGGTTATGGAGCCATGTGTGTTCGGAGATTCTTGAGAAAGAAAATCCAAGCACCACCAGTCTCTCCCTCGACTAGAGAAAAGACAATTGGGAAAATGTCGTTGTTGCCATCTTGTGCAACTTCCACCAGTAGCGTGCCTTTGTATTTCCCGTACAACCACGTTCCATCTATCTGAATAATAGGTTTGTAAGATGCAAACCTTGTGATGCAAGGTTGAGAACAGACAACTTAATATTCCATTTCCGTTGACAGAAGTTCCATCTATGGCATACGCCAACAATGTTTCCATAATATAAACAGTTCTAGGAGCATATGTCTGAAGTGCATGCAGGTAACGCGGTAGTTCTTTGTATGACTCCTCCCGATTTCCATATACCTTTTCAACCGCTTTGGTTTTTGCTAAGCACGCCTTTCTATATAACGGAGTATAATTGTATACTGGAGTCATGTGAGAGATTATGGTTTTCACCTTCAATGACGGATCATTGCTGACGTGAGGTAGGATTTCTTGACATATTAGATCATAATTTAGTTTACGGTGATCTTGTGATTGAGTAGAATTAATGCACGTGTGGGTTGACAAATAACCTATCACCCAACAGTCACTTCTCAACTTGTATGATGCAGTGAGTCTGAACATACAATCTGGGTGAACACACTTAAGCTTGTACCTTTCTAGATTTACCCGATCTACCTCAAAATCGACATAGTTTAACATGTGAAACTTTTTATAACTCGCATATAATCTTCTCTTGAACGAAATTTGTCTTTCTCTTTTAAATTTTCATCTGACTGCATATACGGGTTAAAAAAACATCTGATGACGGTTCATCTCCTCCCATGTTGTAGTTTGTCATGTGTGAAGTTGGTGTGTAGATTTCATTTGGAGGAATTTCAAGTAGCGCATCGTATTCAGAATCATCGTTACCCATGTTGTCAAACTCTAACTATTCATCTTCCTCTTCTTCTTTAACGACATCTACTTCTGCTTGTTCGTCTTTGAGAGGATCAACCACTTGTGATTGAGTTGGTTGTGGCAGTTGAGGCTCCTGCAGCATAATGTACAACTCAATCGAGTTATACCCAGAATATTCATGACTAGAAAACATATTTTGAAGGTCCTTGCCATCTTAAACCTCTACCTTATAAAATATTATTCGGTTCTCACCAAAAAAATCAGATTTTGGTAGAAGATGTGTGACACTGGACCTCGTTCAAGTTTGAGCTATAGTTGTTTTTTGAAATATGAAAAATTGGCTTTTCTATTTAAACAAAATTGAATTTTATCGGTGTTTCTAAAGAGACATCACAATTGTACGTCTCTCCATTGAAATGTGCACTGATGACATATTATTTTGCAGAGGACATTGTGTTTGCGTGTTTGAGTGTTTGAGTATGTGAGAATTTGTTTGAGTGGTGATAACATAAGGTGCATGCAGGAGAATAAATAACATGCAGATGAGGCGAACAAGACAAATTTTATCTACCAATGAGGCACCAATTAGGATGGTAAATCCTCATATAATTGGCCTAAGGTGCCAACTGGGATGGCAAATCCCTTATAGGCCTGTCACGTAGCATGCATGCCTGCCACCTACACTACGCTTCCCACCTACACCTGCACCTATGCTGCCACCCATGTTGCCACCCTACGCCTGACCCACGCCACTTTGAATGGCGCATGCACTTTAAAGTTCTTGGAGGCGCCAACCCACTTGGCGTATTGGTGACACGTGTTCTGCATGCATATAACCCCGAACCACCTTATTAACTCATATTTATACAAATTCGCCTATAAATGTGGCGCCTCAGACACTTGTTTGGCATCACCAATCCTCACTCTCTCTGATATAAACTCTTTCACTATCTTATATAGTTTCAAATATGGTTCTTCTCACAATGGACGATTCTCACAGAGGAACAAGATAAAACATTGTCGCGTTTGTAAGTTTCTACCATTTTATATATTCTTTTATCGTATATATAAATTTTATATATAAACCCTTACATTGTTTACATTTTGAATTTAGGATACTAAAAGATTTAGATGTCTCTCACACAACTACATTGCTCCAGACCCGTTTATCGTCCCATATCTAGAATGTGCCAGTTTTGGAAATGTTATAAAAATCTCTAATTGCACGGTTGATTCCAAATTTATTCCAGCAATGATGAAAAGGTGGAGACCCGAGACACACACCTTTCATCTGCCAATAGGTGAATGTACCATCACACTAGAGGACGTGTACATGTTATTGGGTCTCCCTATCGATGGTAAGTAGTGAATGGGTCGGTTCAACAACCTAATTCTCTATGCAAGGAATTGTTGGGCAAAGATATGTGTAATACGGTGGAAGAACTGACTTGGGTGTTTTACGTTTTATCGCAATTATTGCGGATAACAAGAGTCGCCACCGACTTTTCTTTTATCCAATAAAGGAAAGGGTGAAAAGAACAGGAAATACCTTTTGATATATTTTCTTGAGTTCGGGGGGTAGGTTATCAAAAGGGAAGGTGTTAGCATCCTTTTCATCTGTAGTTATCTACGGGCTCTTAGTTGCTAGCTCACTTTGAAAATTCTCTGTTTGAAATGTGTTTGTGATGATTTTGAAAGTATTTTTAAAAAGTGTCATCGTTTAAGCAAACTTTGTAATGATTCTCATCTCTATAAGAATGTATACAAAGTATTGACTTTTGAAATTATTTTCTTTGGAAATGTGTTAGTGTATTTGAAAATATAGTGAGCAAGCAACTATGAACGTTATGCCTACTCAAAAGGTCTTTGTTCTTTTCCTCCTCCTTTAGATGTTGCCATCTTACCATTGATTGGTAAGAAGCCCCGTTATTGGATGTGAAGGGAAAGGCGTGGGTCTTCGTATAGTCATAGAAGGCAACCTATGAGATGCTTTAGCAATTGTCGTAAGGGATTAAGATCATTTTACTGAAGGCAACATCGAAGGGTCATCGAGGGACTACGATCTTTTTTATCGAGGGTCTTTGATAAAATATCCCACGTTCGAGTGACATGACTATTTATTCTCAAGGAAACAAGTGAGGTTGACCCTAGAGGTGCAAGTGTGCAAAGTGTTTATTTTTCATGCATTGTTTATCTTGAATTAGGGTTTTCTATTAGTTGATTTTATGTCTTTCCATACAAACCCTAATTACTAGCATTTATATTTGAAAGCAATAAATTGCGGAATGTAAATATCCTACACTATTACATCATTTAGGGATGGGGGATACAAATTTACAAATGGGGATGACAAGTAATTTAAGCTTAAGTTACTATTACAACCATATTGAATTGAATGATAATGTACAAGAAATATAGATATAATGTACAAAGAATAAAATGATATGAAAAGAAACTAAAATGTTTTTGTTATGAAGAAAGGGTTTTGACCTACTTAACTAAAAGAAAATAAATTAATTAAACTAAGAAAATTAAACTTAAGTTAATTAATAAAATTAATTTGATTAAAGCAACAAGTTTAGAGTTTTTGTGAAAAGGTTTTTTTAAAACTAATTAGTCAAGCTAAAATGGTGAGAAAAATGTTAATTAAAATCTTAAGTTCTAAATTAAAAAAATAAGACTAAGTCTAAATTAAACTAAATAAGAAAAGAAATTTATTTAAGAAAATGTTTTTAAGTCTTTTATTTTTTTGAAAGAAAATAAAATAAAATATACCAAATTTTAAATAATCAACATAGAATATTTTTTTGGTATTTTTAATTAATAAAATAAATATAATAATAATAAAGAAAAGAAAATAAAATGAAAATATGAAAATATAAATTAGGGATTGTAAAAGTAAAGAGAGTGGTAAATAAGTAAAAACAGTTTTTTGTTGTTAGGCCCAATGGCCTGTTTTTGAAATCAGAAAGGCAAATAAAAAAAGGTTTAGATGGGCTTAAAGGAAAATGGGGCGTAAGGCCCAGTAGGAAATAAATGTGAATGAGGAGTAAAATGGGGGTGTGGCACTGAAGAGTGTCATTGGGCCTGTTTGTTTTTGGGTTTTGGATTGGTTGTTAAACAACATAAGGGGGGTGTATACGCTGAAAAGATTTGGGCTTAGGAAAAGATTTTACAGTTGGCCCATTTACGAATTAAACAAAACAGAAAGGCACTTGGTTCATTTGTGACACAACTTTCTCTCTCTCATCTGATTTATCTCTCGCTCTCTCTGTCTCTCTTTGCTGGAGAAGAAAAAGATGTTGCGCTGAAAATCGCCCTTGCGGTGGCAACGACAGCGGCAATGCTTCAAACTTAAGTTTTCTTAAATTTTTGGATTCCTCTTCTCCATCTGATTTATAATATCCGGTTCATTTTTGCAGATCGTAAATGATTTGACCTAGATCTAAAAGGGAAGGGACAAAACCCTAGTGGTTTCAATTTGGCTTCTCTCGCAGTTTCGAGGTGAGATCTTTCCTCTTTCTTTCTCTTTGTTACAAATTTCTAAAGGGTTTTGGTTTTAAGAATATGATGAGAAACTTAGGGTTTATGTTTTTATGTTTACATAATTCTCTGAATGAATTTTTGAAAGGGGTTTTGCTTTGCGAAGCCGATGATGGTTTTTTAGGGTTTTGATGTTTGTGTACGATTTGGCTTCTGAGGGGTTTTTAATTCTGTTTTTTGTATTTTTTTTGTGAAAAGAAAACTTCAAAGGAGTTTATGGTGGCTATGTTTGTATATTTTGTGGATTTTTTGAAAAGGATGTTGTTGTTTTTTATGGTGATGTTCGGTTTCTCTCTGGTTTTTGTGTATGTTATTGCTATGACTTTGGTTCTCCTCTCTCTTTCTGTATACGTGTGTTTTATAGCACTAGAAGAATAACATTTTGGAGCGAAATGTTTAGTGAGTTTGAACACTTGAGATATGTTGTTTTTACAAATTTTGGATGCAACTTTTTTTGTTAACTATTTTGTGTAAGTCAGGAGCAAGTTTGGACTATTATACTTGGACTTGTTTAGACTATTTTTTGACAGAATTTGTGCAGGGTAGCAGGTCTAACTTTCTGGACATTTTTTCTTGGACTATTTCTACTTTTGACAGAATTTATGGTTTGCTGTAACTTTGTGATTTTCTTTATACACCTCTTTCCTTTTGTGAACCAAATTTCACCTTTGTGATTTGCAATTGGAAAAAATGGCCCATGATTAAATCCATTTTCGTATGAGGCTGTTTGGCACAAAAACATGCTTGAAAAACATCCTTTTTCTGATTCCATAAACCAACCCTAATGATGACTTTTCAATATTCTGCTTGAAATTTTCTTTGTCCATATTCGATTACTTTCTAATCAATTTCCCTTCTTTTGTTTCATGTGGGTGCCAATGGAGGAAAATCAAAGGGAAACGTGGAATAGCTTGGAGGGATTTGGAAGATTAAAGGGTAAAACCTGGAGACACTTGAAGATGGATCATGAATTTTGTTTTGTATAGAATAGGAAAATTTATAGTTTTTGAATTTGTAAATGAATTTGAATTTTGAACAATGACGAATATTTGGAATTTTGGAAATTGGATGTTGAAAGAATAATGGATGTTTATCATTGTGAGTGAACATATTATGAGACTTTGTAAGATTTGAAATGAATGAATGTGACAAAAATTGAAAGATATCCACATGGCACTCGAATGGGATTGTGCATCTTGGTTTAGAAAGAATAACAGATTATGCATTCCCTCTTTTAAATTCTAATTTTTGAGTGCACTAACAAAGAAGTTCTCCCTCCAATTTGAAATCAAATTTGAAACCCCTCTAATTGAAATGATGTATCCATCACGAATCAAATAAACAAATAAAGTCTTTTTTTTGATGAATTTGATTTTAAATTTCACTCCATGACCACCCGTATCAAAACATTGAATCAACGAATAATCCAAAAATTACTTGGCCATAGAAACTTGAAAATGAAGCTCATCAATTGGGAGGGGTCAGAAACCTTAATTTCAAATACAACTTTGGTTAATTTTATTCACAAGAAAATAATGTATCATCAAAAAGTCCCCACACTCAACATCATGAATCAAAACTCTAGTTCAAGATATACTCAAATATAGGCCTTAATATTGCGCAATCATTGAAACATGAACCTTGATATCAACAAGTGTTACACCTTAAAAAGTCGAAACCCTAGTACAAAACCAAAGGATAGGAAAAATGTGATTCTCGTTTAACACATTTGTAAACCTGAACCCTTGATGGAACAAAGAAATCAAATGACGGGTCTTGAAGCCTGAGAAGCCTTGAATGGTTTAAAAACCCTAAGAGAAGATCTTGAAAAAAAAGTGAGGGAAAATTTTGGGGTACAACAGCTGCCCCTGTTCAATCTTCTTAAACCTAAAGAGTTAGATTGGCATGTTCGCCATTCGTAACTTGAAGGTGGAAGATGATTGAACACTAGAGTGCCCAGAAATTTGCACTCGCTGATGCATGAAGTAATGTTGTGTCGGGAATGGGTTTAAATATGCCATTTGGAGAATAATGGAAAGCTTGTCGGAGATGGGCATACAGATGACATCCACAGTGATTGTTGGTAGAGACTGGGAGAAGTATCAGTATAAATATTTGGTCAATTTATACTGAAACTAGATACTTTTACTTGTCTTTAACTAGGAGAAATAAATCTGATCTAGAAGAGGTCTCGTGATTGGCGACTTCACTGGGGAAACAATTCTAAACAGAAGAGGCATGTTGATTGCATATTATTAACTGGAAGAAGTGAATCTAACTAGAGGAGGTCTTGATTGATCACCTATCATTAACTAGAAGATGTGAATCTATCTAGAAGAGGACTTGATTGATCACCTATCATTAACTGGAAGAAGTGAATCTATCCAGAAGAGGATTGTTGATTGCCTATTATTAAATGGAATAAGTGAATCCATCCAGAAGAGGACTGTTGATTGCCTATTTTTGTACCCCAAAATTTTCCCTTCCATATTTCTCAATACATTTCATGTGAGGTCCTCAAATTGCTCAAGGAAGTCCAAGGGTTGACCAGACAAGCTCTCTCATAAGGCAGTCTAGCTCAGATTAGGGTTTCAATTTGCATCAAGATGAGTGAGGCCAAAGGGTCCCAAATGCTCACTATTATCCGAATATGTTTTCAAGATCATCCATGTCAAATTTCAAGCCCTACAGAGAAAGTTTGCTCAGTCAATTGCTCAAAGGCCTAAAAATCGGCCGTGCTAGGGCAAAAGTCAACTAGGTCCCACATACAATCAAACTTCAAGATTTTTGGTCAACATTCTAATTTTTAAGTATTATTCATCATTTGATCAAGGGTTGATCATGATTCCTCCAGGATTTCTCACAATTCATCAAAACCCAAAAGTTGCTAAATTAGGGTTTTGTAGGAAAAGTCAACTCAACTTTGACCAAGCATAACTTTCTCATACCTTATCAAGAATGACCCATCCAAATATCATGTTGAAGAGGATGAAATCCTCTACAATTCATCTTCAGCTCCCAAGTTCAAAATATGCACTCCCAAGAAGATATAAATTTGGACATTATAGGTCATTTTGAAAAGTCAACAAAAACACTTTTTTTTGTCAAAGCTTCATACATGAACATGGAAGACTTAATTGATATGAGAACAAAAGGGTTTCTTAGAGGACATCTTGAGCTTTCTAAAAAGTCCAAGAACACATCTCTTGGGTAAAAATTGAAGGAGTTATGCATGGGTGAAGTTAACCTTTTTTCCAAATTGCCAAAAGTCAAATATGCCTCAAATTGCAATTTTTGTCAAATGGGCCCAACTTTTTGTGCTTGTATTGAGTTTGTAACATGGTCCACGAACCGTGATTCTTACCACTTGCCTTTATTTTATTTTTGTCATTTATTTTTATTTTTATTTCAATTAAATCAAATTAAATCAAAATAAAATCATGAAAATATCAAAATCCTTTAAACCTTGAGATTTTATGCATATTTTAGGTCCATGAATAGCTGGCAATGAGATCAAATCGTGCAAGGCTTGTTTGTACACAAAAAGATTGAGTTTTGCTTGATTTAGAAATATTTGAATAAGAATCAAATCATGATTCAATCACCTTAATTGAAAAAGATTTGGAGCAAATTTGTAAACGTAATTCACTCAAGGCTACATATAGAACATTTGCAGACCAAAAGCACAAGGATTGGAGGCGTGAGAAGCTGAGAAAAAACTTGAAAAAATCACCAAGAAGTGTTGAATCAAATTGTAAGTTAGAGGACAATTTATACCATTCCAAGGCTAGTAATCGATTCCCAGCCATCTCCTGAAGCTAACCTGATCATAATCAAGCTTCGATTTGCCCATATTCCACCTCCACAACCCTCACGGTTTGTCAAATTTTTCAAAATCTTATTCATTCATTCTTGCATCTTTATCATATTTAAATGATATATTTGTAATCCTTATCATGTTTGCAAGCTAACAGTACCGTTTAATTGCATTTTTGAAAGCCATACGTGTGGATGCCATGGCTAGGGTTCATGGTTCGTTTTTATGGATTTTTCATACAGGAACAATTGGCCCTAATGGAGGAGACCATTGTGATCAGCGGGTCAAACCTAGTTGACCCATGGTCTTGAATTTTATTTATATTGCTTGTATGTAGTTTCTGAATTGTACAGAGTTATAGCTACAGCGCCATGTCTGTAGGTAAAAGTTTAGAGTTTTAAACGACAGATCCAGGAAAGAAGACGATGGCGTGTCACAACTTTACTGGCCAGTTTAAATTCTGGCGCGTTTATTCTGGCCAGAAACATGTAGTTCTGATCTATTTGTTTGTTACTATTATATTAATAAACTAACACCCAACGTAGTTGGTCAGAAGAAGGAAGTCAGAAGCTCATGATTCTGGATTCGATCCCAGGCGTGAGCTTTTGGCCTTTTTCCCCTTTGTATTCACCAGATCTAGCACCTGTACTTTATGAGGATAATCTTCTGGACACATCAACCAGGACCAGGTCAAGCATCCTCTGGTCATGATCTGCTGGATTCACTCGCCAGGAGCAAGCCCAGTACCATCATCCTCTAACCACCATCCTCTGGACCATCATCCTCTAGATCATCATCTTCTGACCACCATCCTCTGGATCATCATCCTCTGACCACCATCCTCTAGACCATCATCCTCTGATCAGAATTGCTGATAGCAGGCCCTTGGGTAATTTCTTATTTTTCTTTAATTTACCTTTCTTAGTTATTCTTTTTTTATTTTTTATTATCAACACCAAAATCACCCTTTTTCCAACAAAAACTCATCAAATCAATTTTCATCAAATTAGATTTAGGTTTATTTTTATCAAATTTAATTTAATTAGTTTAATTTAATTTTAGGGTAATTTTAATATTTTTGTAAATAAATTAAAATCAATTAGAAAATTAGGATTTGTTTGATTTAATTTTTCTTTTCTTTCCTTAAAATAACCAAAATACAAAAATAGGTCAAAATTAATTATTTTTCTTAATGTAAATTAATTAGTAATTAGGTTTGTACTTATTTAATTTAAAACCTTATTTTCTTAAAATAATCCAAAACAACAAAAAAATGATTTTTCTTTTAATTAGGTTTAGACGGGGTCAAAACCCTAATTTTTTTCTCGTTCTTAATTTATCGTGCACGTTTATTATTTTTGCAAATATTGATGTAACTGCTCATGGGATGTAATAGTTTAATTAGGATTTTTCTTTTATTTATCGTTTTTACGGGTTTTTGGCTATGTAATTAATCCCCCTCCCCGAAGCCTTGTAATAACATAGTTTATTTCTCGCATTTTAATTTTTGCAAATATTAACTGTTAGATGTATGATAATAGGATTGCATGACAAGAATGTATGTTAATTTTAAAATGGTTATCAAACCCTAAATGTGCAAAGATAATAACTGAAATCAAATCACTCGCACATGCGCACTCTTAGGGTATACTCTCATTTTGGTTGCCTTCGGTAAACGATCATTAAGTATATGATGTTTTAGTGGTCGCTCTCTTGTCTAAACAAAGATCAAAAGTCCCGTTCGAAAATGTTGCCTCGGAAACGTTGCCTCGGAAATGTTACCTCGAATACGATCTTAAGACACTAGGGTTATTACTAAGACGTCCTAACATTGCTTTAGTGATCGTACGTCCCTTTCAAATTGACCCTTGCAACTCCAACGACGGTGCTACCTACTCATTAATAGTGGGATAACGCTGTCTAAAGGAAACAAGAACAAAAACATTCTTTTTTCGAGTAGGTAGATGCTAGTAGGTACTTTCTCAAAATCAAACCTTTCCACACTTACACACTTTTCAAACAAAGTTTTCAAAAACACTCCGTAACACTCTTGAAGACAGAAGCAAGGATTAAAACGAAGTAAAACAAAAAAACTTTTCAAACACACAAACACAGAAGCAATTTTTAAAATGATGAGCAAGTACCTAAGAGCCCGTAGAAAACTACGGATAAAAAGGGTGCTAATACCTTCCCTTTCTATAATCTACCCCCCGTACTCAGAATATCTCGAAAAAGGAATTTTTTCTGTGCTTTTTTCCTTTCCAGTTGGATAAAATAAAAGTCGGTGGCGACTCTTTCTTACCGCGACATTTTGCGAACACAAACGCAAAACGCAAACCAGCATTTTCCTAAAATATTCTGGTTCTGCCACCGTATCACAGAACTGGCGACTCTGTTGGGGAAGAATTAAATAAGTGAGGTATACCTTAGGATTAGTTCATCATAAATTGCTTCTCTTGTTTGATTTGATTGATTTACTTTTTAGGGCTTTGAATTGGGATTTACTATAGCTCCTAACCCGGATCTGGGGGACACCTTTTAGGTAAGTAGCAACAAACTGTGAGGGAACTGTGCAACATAGACCGATACGGTTGAAGCAGTAGCTACGTTGATGTGGCACATTGGTTGGTACCGATATCCCTTGTGGAGAAACGAGGAGAACATGGGGCTGTTATATGTGTCGTTAAGCATCCACTGACCTTAGAACCTATAATTGACCAACTTGGCCAGTAGGAAGTAGTGAGATAGCCGGACTCGGTATAAAGCTGAGAACTGGTTGATACTCGATGCTACACTCATTGAGACCATACTCTCGAGATAGTTCCGGCCGCAAGAAAAGATTGCGTGAGCTGAAACCATGACCGATGGAGGATGGTCAGTGATATTGAGAACCTCTATAACCCGATTACTATTATTAGGATAGGTTGAAACCAACTGAACTTCAAGAGGGTAGTACCTAGACCCCATGCAAGCCTGAAACTTAAGGGCTTTTGTGTGACTTGTTTGCCTTTACCATGTCTGTTATCTGCTATACCTGTTGTGTGTTTTATCATGACATCATGCATCATAACATAGCATGCATACTTCATTATACTAACCATTTCAAAGGCTGAGGAGATTTATCTTTGTTCTGTTTTGCAGATTATGGCTTCCATGCGCAGAAACACCATCCGAGTTAACTTTGTGCAAATACCTGCTCAACTCAAAGATTTGGCCTCGAGAGTTTATGATACTTCTTCATTCATTAGGAGACATAGACATCTTCTTAGCTTGGTTACCTCAAGGTTTGATGAGCAGATGATGAGTGTGCTTTTTCTATTCTTTGATCTGGTGCATCATTGCTTCACTTTACCGGATTATCAGCTAGTTCCCACTATGGAAGATTTTTCTCACTTATTGGGCATATCCATCCTTGAGTAGATGCCCTTTACAGGTTTGGAAGAGGCTCCTAGACCAGAGAACATTGCTTCAGCCTTGCATCTAAAAAGGGTTTATGTAGTATCCAACTGGGAGACACGAAGCGAGGTTGAAGGTTTCTTAGCCATGTTTCTGATAGATCAAGCTCAACTATTCTGGGATAACTTGGACTTTCAGGCTTTTGAAGACATCTTGGCTCTCCTTATCTATGGTTTGGTTATTTTCCCAAATCCATATTCCTTCATAGATGTGAATGCGGTTAAGATCTTCCTGTCTCGCAATCCTGTACCTACTCTTCTTGGTGATATCTTGCATGCCCTCTATACTCGTACTATGCGAAGAAGAGGGAGTCTCATGTGTTGTATGCCACTGCTGGCGAGGTGGTTTATTTTGCACCTCCCCAAGTCCGTGTTGAAGAATGAAGAAGGTTTAGGATGGTCTTACAGGATAATGTCCCTTGCCCATACAGACATTCTTTGGAGTTCTAAGGCTATGGAAAGCATTGCTGTCATTGATCGATGTGGGGGATACCCTAATGTCCCGTTGCTTGGAATTAGAGGGGGAATAACCTACAGTCCTTGTTTAGATTTACGACAGTTTGGTCATGCTCGGAGAGACAGTCCTCATGAGCTACTTCTTACAGATATTGCATTTGACTATAAGGGGGACGTTGACGAGCATCGCCGAAGGTTTATTCGAGCCTGGGGCATGGTGAATAGATCTGACCCTCAAGAGCTAGGACCAAAGACTTCTCTCCCTGTGCAACCTTATCTCCAGTGGGTCCGAGCTCGAGCCCAGAAGCTTGGGATGCCTTATGAAGTTGTGTTACCAGTGATTGTGGAGCCTACCAATGGAGAGGGTGTTCCTTATACGGTCCTTTATCCCTACATGCCCACTGACCTTGGGGCATTGAAGAGATCCTGGATTCAGTTGAAAGAGGAGAGGTATACCTACCGAGAGAAGTATCATGAGCAAGAAAGGAAGATCTGGAAGCTCACTAGGCAACTTGATAATGAAAGGACGATCAATGACTACGTCAGCACAAAGGGGAAGCGTCCATGGGATTTCTGATTTTGCTTTTTCTAGTTTAGATTTGTTTTTATTTACTTCTTTGTAAACTCCTTAAAGGCATTGTTGAACCTTTTTACAAGTTTAATCTAATAAAGTTTGTTTATTTCTTGGTTTGAAAATTTAAATCTCCCAAAGTCTTTGAAATCATTACATACGTATCCCATTATCATGCACATCATTACAGGTATCATTACAGGTTTCTCATCTCCTTCGCTGTTTATTTCAGCATGAAATGTCTTCTAAAATACCTACCGATCAAGCCATCAAAGATTTTCAGGCACAGAATGCCCAATTGCAAGAGATGTTCTTGATCTTGGATAAAGGGCAAGAAGATTTGAAGACTCTCATCCTGAAGGAGAAGAAGAAGAAGAAGAAGAAGAAGAAGAAGGTGGTTCTTCTGAATATGGGTAACATATTTGGGAATAGGTTGCGACAGGAAGCTGGCCTGTCTTTTTCATCCAAAGGAGAGGAGGACCAAGAGGAAGAAAAGGGTCCCAGTCCTGTGGTCTCCGATAATGATATTGATTTTAATGATGAGCAATATCCTCCTACTGAGGATAGGTACAAACAACTCGAAGACCGTTTAAGTGCTATGGAGATTCAGAAGATCCCTGGTTTGGACTTCGGAGATCTGGGACTAGCATCTGGGGTGGTGATCCCTCATAAGTTTAAAGCCCCGGTTTTTGCCAAGTACGATGGAGTATCCTGTCCAAAACTCCATCTCCGCTCGTACGTCAGAAAAATACAACCTTACACTACTGATAGAAATTTGTGGGTACATTTCTTTCAAGATAGTCTGTCAGGGACTCAGCTTGAATGGTTTTATCAATTGGAAGGGGCTAATGTCCGAAACTGGGAGGACCTTGCTGCTGCTTTCTACAAGCAGTATCAGTATAACACCGACCTTGCTCCCACTCGTACTCATCTTCAGGGTATGTTCATGGGTGCAAGTGAAGGTTTTAAGGACTATGCTCAGAGGTGGAGAGATCTGGCTGGAAGAGTCTAACCCCCTCTGTCTGATAGGGAGTTGGTGGATATGTTTCTAGGGACGTTGTTTGGTCCATTTTTTAATCATTTGATCAGAAGTTCGTCATCTGAGTTTATTGAATTGATTTTGACTGGGGAGAGAGTAGAAGCTCGTATCCGAAGTGGTAAGATACAGAAGGATACGTCATCAAGTGCAGTAAAGAAGCCTTTCACCGGTAAGAAAGAAGCTAGTGTCGTTTATGGCTCGAGGAGCCAAATCAGACCTGAACACCGTCAAGCAGTAAATGCGGTAGTAATATCAAGACCCACCATTGCCCCACAATGCAACAATCAACAAAGAATGGAGAGACTGCAGAGACAATACACTCGGCTTAATATGACCTTGTCTCAAATTCTACCATAATTGTTGAAGACCAACCTAGTAACTCTGAAGGAAGCCCCGAAGAATCCCAGCACCACATCTCCACTATATAATCTGAACGCCCGCTGCGCCTATCACTCCGATAGCCCATGTCATGATACAAATAACTGTTGGGACTTGAAGAATAAAGTGAAAGATTTGATCGAAGCTAAAGAGATTGAGTTTGACGCTCCGGAGAAGCCCAACGTCATAACGACACCCATGCCCAAGCACGACTCGGGAATCAATGCTATTGAGGTTATCTCCGCCACAAAAGATGCCGATGATGAGAACTCGGATATCGACAGCTGGATCTACCCGACTACCAATGGTGGATTGAACAACTGGACGACGAAGGACTTCGTGCCCGCTTCTTTTATTACACAGTACTTGACTTTTGTTTTGAGATTTGTAACAGACATTTTAAAACTTTACGGCCCGGTGCTTCGCCTGAGGCATCTTGGCTTTGTTTGTGAGGGCTTATTATTTGTCATTTTCATATAACATCAATAAATCATTGAATGTTTTTTTTTTGCATTACAAATTTTGTGCTCCTTTTTTTCCTTTTCTATTTCGCACTTTATCAAAATAGCTATTGTCTTACACACACTCACATATCATAATGCAGATCCCCATCCACTCTGGATCCCATTGATAACAACTTTGCTACTGCCAGTTATGACTTCGAAAATCCGATCAACCAAGCCGAGGACGAAGGTGAGGATGATTGTGAAGTGCCTGGGGAACTTGCTAGACTGTTACTACAGGAAGAGAGGGTCATACAGCCGCATGAAGAGCCAGTGGAATCAGTAAATTTGGGTACAAAGGAAGACAAGAAAGAGGTCAAGATAAGTGCAAATCTGGAGCCTAGTGTCAAGCAGCGGTTGATACAGATGCTACGTGACTATGTTGAGATCTTCGCCTGGTCTTATGAATATATGCCTGGGTTGGACACTGTTATTGTGGTACACCGCCTGCCAACTAAAGAAGGTTGTCCTCCGGTAAAGCAGAAGGTTCGCCGTATACGCTCCGAGATGTCTGAGAAAATCAAAGCTGAAGTCATGAAACAATTTGACACCGGGTTTCTAGCTGTCACTTCTTACCCACAGTGGGTTGCCAATGTGGTTCTGGTGCCTAAGAAGGATGGTAAGGTACGGGTGTGTGTGGACTATAGATATCTAAACTGGGCGAGCCCCAAAGACGATTTCCCACTGCCTCACATCGATGTTCTGGTCGATAACACCGCGCATCATAAGATCTTCTCCTTTATGGATGGTTTTTCTGGTTACAATCAGATTAATATGGCTCCCGAGGACATGGAGAAGACAACCTTCATTACACAGTGGGGCATATTCTGTTACAAGGTAATGCCTTTCGGGTTGAAGAATGCTGGGGAAACTTATCAGCGCGCCATGGTCGCTTTGTTCCATGACATGATTCACCATGAGATAGAGGTTTACGTTGATGACATGATCACAAGGTCCCAGATTGAAGAAGAACATCTTGATCATCTCCAGAAACTGTTCGACAGGTTGAAGACGTACAAGCTGAGGTTAAACCCGAACAAGTGCACCTTCGGGGTAAGGTCTGGTAAACTACTGGGTTTCGTCGTTAGTGATAAAGGTATTCAAGTGGATCCTGCAAAGGTGAAGGCTATACAGGAGATGCCGACTCCCCACACAGAAAAGGAAGTTAGAGGATTTTTGGGACGTCTGAATTACATTTCCCGATTCATTTCACATCTGACTGCTACTTGTGAGCCAATCTTCAAGCTGCTGAAGAAAGATCAAGTGGTAAAATGGAATGATGAATGTCATACGGCTTTAGAAAGGATCAAGGAATACCTCCAAGAGCCACCTATTCTGTTGCCTCCAGTTGAAGGAAGACCTTTGATTTTATACTTGACAGTACTGGATAATTCAATGGGGTGTGTGCTGGGGCAACATGATGAGTCTGGACGAAAAGAGCATGCTATTTACTACCTTAGCAAAACGTTTACCGATTGCGAGACCCGATACTAGTTGCTAGAGAAAACTTGTTGTGCTTTGGCATGGGCTGCTTGCCGGCTGAGACAGTATATGCTGACCCACACTATCCTATTGATATCAAAAATGGATCCAATTAAGTATATCTTCGAAAAGCCTGCCTTGTATGGAAGAATAGCAAGATGGCAGATGATCTTAACTGAGTATGACATCCAATACACAACCCAAAAAGCAATCAAGGGAAGTGTGTTGGCGGATCATTTGGCGCATTAGGCCGTGGATGATTACCAATCCATGAGTTTCGAATTCACGGATGAGAACATCATGTTGGTGACCGACTGTGAAAAACCTGGACCGGATGAAGGACCCGAGGAAGGATCCCGATGGTCTATGTATTTTGACGGAGCCTCAAACGCATTGGGTAATGGCATTGGCGCTGTGATCATATCTCCTGAGGGCTGTCATACTCTGTTCACCGCCCGATTATGTTTTAACTGCACCAACAATATGGTGGAGTATGAAGCATGCATCATGGGTCTTCGAGCAGCTATTGACTTGAGGATTAAGTTCTTGAGTGTATTCGGAGATTTCGCCCTAGTGATCAGTCAGATCAAAGGAGAGTGGGATATGAAACACCCAAATCTTATTCCTTACAAAGAGTATGTACTGACATTGCTCCCACACTTCGAAGAGATAACCTTTGAACATTTCCCCAGAGAGGAGAACCAGTTAGCGGACGCGCTAGCTACTATGTCTTCTATGTTCAAAGTCAGGTGGGACAATGAAGCTCCCCAGATTATCATTGAGAGGTTGGACGAACCCGCATATTGCTGTGATATTGAGACTGAAGAGGTGGCAGATAAACCCTGGTTTCACGAGGTGAAAAGGTATCTTGAGGCTCAAGAGTACCCCGAGGGTGCATCTGTAATGATAAGAAGTTTCTAAGGAGATCGCTGCGAAGTTCTTCATCAGTAATGGTATCCTTTACAAGAGTAACCATGATTCAACCTAACTGCGATGTGTGGACAAGAGCGAGGCAGAAAAGATCATGGCAGAGTTACATGAAGGTACTTTCAGAACTCATTCCAGTAGACATACCATGGCAAAGAAAATCCTATGGGCAGGATATTATTGGTCTACTATAGAAGCCGATTGTTATCAGCATTCTCGGACCTGTCATAAGTGCCAAGTTTATGCTGATAAGGTGCATGTACCTCCAGTTCCCCTGAATGTCTTGACAACTCCTTGGCCCTTTGCAATGTAGGGCATCGACATGATCGGCGAGATCAGACCTACTGCGTCCCACGGGCATCGTTTCATTCTGGTAGAAATTGACTACTTTACAAAGTGGGTTGAGGCATCTTCCTTTGCTACAATAACCAAGAACGTCGTGGCGCGATTTATCCGACACAATTTGATCTGTCGATATGGTGTACCTGAGAGGATCATTACGGACAATGGTACAAATCTCAATAACACAATGATCACCAAGCTCTGCAAACAGTTTAAGATACAACATCACAACTCTTCTCCCTACCGGCCGAAGATGAATGGGGCTGTTGAAGCAGCTAATAAGAATATCAAGAAGATTATGCAGAAGATGACGATGACATACAAAGATTGGCATGAGATGTTACCATTCGCTCTTCATGGGTACCGTACCTCAGCACGGACTTCGACAGGGGCAACACCCTACTCTTTGGTATATGGCATGAAGGCAGTCCTACCCATTGAGGTCCAGATACCCTCTCTTCGGATTATGAAGGATGCAGGTTTGAGCAAGGACGATTGGATTCAGACCCGGCTTGATCAACTAAACTTAATCGATGAGAAGAGACTTACTGCTATCTGTCATGGTCAGACGTATCAAAAGCGAATGATCAAGGCATTTAACAAGAAAGTTAGACGACAAGAGTATCAAGTCAGGGATCTAGTAATCAAACGCATCATACTGCCGCAAGGTGATCCCAAGGGAAAATGGACCCCCACGTACGAAGGGCCATTTGTGGTTAAGAACATTTTCTCAAGAGGAGCTATGATTCTAACCACCATGGATGGTGATGACCTTCCTTACCTCGTCAATGCAGACATAGTGAAAAGATACTACGCCTAATCAAAGACCTGCTAGGTTAACTGGCCTAGGCAAAAATAAGGGCTTCCCAGCGAACCAAAAGGGTTCGGGCATAAATAAGGGATGAAAATGAAAAATATGTACACCCGGCAAGTCAAAAACCTAAAAAGGAGGCTTGGGCAAAAAAGGGTATCCCGGTGGACTGAAAACCCGAAAAGGCGGTCCAGGAAAAAATTAGGGATTAAAGTGTAACACTATGTCTCATTGGATCATCTTGCAACCGGAATTCGGTATCGACTATCAAGCTTGGACGACGCCAATCAATTTGATTTACCTTCAACCAAGTAGCAAAGTGATGAGACGCTCGAAGATATAAAGGCAATAGCAGAGTTGGAACCCAGTGGGATTGTTCACATGGCTGTTTTTCTTTGTTTTTCACAAATTGTGTAATTTCTATCTTCCGGCGGCGTTCTCTTACTAGGACGTCAACCTCTTGTACAAAAACGCCTATTATAGGCCAAATTCAAAATCAATACAATTCATTTTACAACAAAATTCAAAATTGTTTTTATTTTTCTGTTTTGTTTTGCAAGAACGTCCAATGGTTCATTTTTGATATATGCATTTGAAAATAATTGTTGCTCATAAATATTTACATACGAAACAAAATACGATTACTCGTAATTACAGGAACAATGGCAAATAGAAAGGTCCAAACCTTACAGTTGCTCTATTCACCAGGTACATGGATAGACCCAGCTGAAGAATATGACTAAAAATGCATACACTCCTCGCAGAGTAAAAGGTATCTAAAAACATTGATGTTAATTCTCCCCAAGCAGAGTTTATATATCATCAACAATGAAGGGCTATCCCCAGTGGAGTTTATTGCTTCCACAAGATGAAACTCAATCCCCAACAGGTTTCATTATCGCCAACAACGGTAATTCATCCCCAGCCGAGGTTATTTCTCCAAATCAGCAGATCTTCTGACAAAGTATCTCTTCCCCACAGAGTCATTCTCTCGCCAGTTTATTCTCCAGCAGAGTTATTCTCCCGCCAATTTATTCTCAAATCATCTTCGATCGTTATCCCCAGCAAGAACAGAGAATTGAACTCTTTATATTCTCCAGCAGCAGTCCGGGATTTATTTTCCCCAACTAGAGAAAATCATAAAAACATTGCATATCCATACATCATGACATACGCATACGCATCATATGGCACAATCTCATTTATTTTGGGAGCATCATTACTCAATACATTTCATACATCATGACATTACATACGACTAACCCTTTACCTTTTAGGAAAAGTACAATCCAAATTCTCACGAGTTTTCTCTGGTTCAGTCAAATCAATGCTAAAGATTTCTATCCAATTCAAGCTATGAAGCCCGGATCCGGCCGGATAATATCTTGATTTCTCCATCATATTGTGAAGCCCGGAGAACGACCGGATAACAGTAACAAAATACCGCGAAGCCTGGAGTCGACCAGTTAGTGGTTTATCTTAAATTTAAGTTATGAAGCCCGGGTTCGACCGGATAATAGTTTAATCCCCAACAAGTTATTATGAAGCCTGGAGAACGACCAGATAGCAATGCAAGTTACTGTAAAGCCTGGATTCGACCAGATAACAGTGCAAAGACACCATGAAGCCTGGAATCAACTAGATAGTGGTATATCATAAACACAAGCGGTGAAGCCCGGAGATCAACCATAAAACAACTTAACAAGTTATTGTGAAGCCTGGATTAAGACCAGATAGAAATACAAGACACCATGAAACCTGGACTCGACTAGATAATGGTATAAGACGTTGTGAAGCCTGGATTACGACCAGATAGCAACCAAGAATACTACGAAGCCTGGAGTCGACCAGATAGTGGTATATCTTTAATACAAGTTATGAAGCCCGGATTTGACCGAATAATATCTTGATTTCTCCAAACACCATGAAGCCTGGATTCGACCAGATAATGGTATAATACATCGTGAAGCCTGGATTACGACCAGATAACGGTAAAAGACACTGAAGCCTGGATTACGACCAGATAATAGTAAGGGACACTGTGAAGCTTGGATTTCGACCAAATATCAGTTTACCCGGCCAATTACTATGAAGCCCGTACTGGATATTAGTAGGCCTTAAAGTCAAATGGAAGCCCAGATGCGATTGGATAACCACTTGATTTCTTCTGAAGCCTGGAATACGACCAGATAAGAAGTAAGGTATTGTGAAGCCTAAAATCGACCAGATAGCAGTACAGGACACCATGAAGCCTGGATTCGACCAGATAATGGTATAATACATCGTGAAGCCTGGATTACAACCAGATAACAACATAAGACATTATGAAGCTTGGATTTTGACCAAATAACAGTTTACCTGGACAGTTACTAAGAAGCCCGGAATCGAACGGATATTAGTGTGCCCTAAATTTAAGTTAAAGCCCGGATGCGACCGGATAATAACTTAATTCCTTATGAATCCTGGATTACGACCAGATAAGAATTGAGAAATTGCGAAGCCTAGAGAACGACCGAATAGCAAGTTTAATCTCATCTCCCCAGTAAGTCACTGTAAAGCCTGGAGCACAACCAGATAGCAATCGATCTTATCACTATGAAGCCTGGATTACGACCAGATAGTAGTTCATTTTTACCTATTCGACCAAGGGACGATTCCCCAGTAGAATAACGGACGACCGAAGCTCCTAAAATTCAACTTTTTCCTCAAGACAGAGAACAACATTCCCCAGCATAGTCTTCCTCAACAACAGGTAAACGGGATCTTGCTAAGGAATCTCTTATGCGATAGACACTCCTTCAGATGGCATCTTTAAGCCCATCTTCCGTCATCAATCTCCAAATGGAATCTATAAGCCCCTTTCCGACGTCACAAGACGAGTACCACTTCATGCGAGTGCAAATTTTTGGGCACTCTAGTGTTCAATCATCTTCCACCTTCGGATCACGAAAGACAAGCAAGCCAATCTACATCCTCAGGTTTACGAAGATTGAACAGGGGCAGCTGTGGTACCCCAAAATTTTCCCTCCCATATTTCTCAATACATTTCAAGTGAGGTCCTCAAATTGCTCAAGGAAGTCCAAGGGTTAACCAGACAAGCTCTCTCCTAAGGCAGTCTACCTCAGATTAGGGTTTCAATATGCATCAAGATGGGTGAGGCCAAAGGGTCCCAAATGCTCACTATTATCCTAATTGTTCTCAAGATCATCCATGTCAAGTTTCAAGCCCTACAGAGAAAGTTTGCTCAGTCAATTGCTCAAAGACCTAAAAATCGACTTTGCTAGGGCAAAAGTCAACTGGGTCCCACATACAGTCAAACTTCAAGATTTTTGGTCAACATTCTAATTTTGAAGTATTATTCATCATTTGATCAAGGGTTGGTCATGATTCCTCAAGGATTGCTCACAATTCATCAAAACCCAAAAGTTGCTAAATTAGGGTTTTGTAGGAAAAGTCAACTCAACTTTGACCAAGCATAACTTTCTCATACTTTATCAAGAATGACACATACAAAGCTCATGTTGAAGAGGATGCAATCCACTGCAATTAATCTTCATCTCCCAAGTTCAAAATATGCATTCACAAGAAGATATAAATTTGGACATTATAGGTCATTTTGAAAAGTCAACAAAAACACTTTTTTTGTCAAAGCTTCATACATGAACACGGAAGACTCAATTGAGATGATACCTAAAGGGTTGCTTATAGGACATCTTGAGATTTCTAAAAGGTCCAAGAACACATCTCTAGGGTCAAAATTGAAGGAGTTATGCATGAGTGAAGTTGACCTTTTTTGCAAAATTGCCAAAAGTCAAATATGCCTTAAATTGCAATTTTTGTCAAATGGGCCAACCTTTTTGTGCTTGTATTGAGTTTGTAACATGGTCCACGACCCATGATTCTTCCCACTTTCATTTATTTTATTTTTGTCATTTATTTTGATTTTTATTTCAATTAAATAAAATGAAATCAAAATAAAATCATGAAAATATCAAAATCATTTAAACCTTGAGATTTTGTGCATATTTCAGGTCCATGAATAGCTGGAAATGAGATCAAATCGTGCAAGTCTTGTTTGTACACAAAAAGATTGAGTTTTGCTTGATTTATAAAGATTTGAATAAGAATCAAATCATGATTCAATCACCTTAATTGAAAAAGATTTGGAGCAAATTTGTAAACCTAATTCATTCAAGGCTACATATAGAACATTTGCAGACCAAAAGCACAGGGATTGGAGGCGTGAGAAGCTGAGAAAAAACTTGCAAAAATCACCAAAAAGTGTTGAATCAAATTGCAAGTTAGAGGACAATTTACACCATTCCAAGGCTGGCAATCGATTCCCAGCCATATCCTGAAGCTAACCTGATCATAATCAAGCTTCGATTTGCCCAGAATCCACCTCCACAACCCTCACGGTTTGTCAAAATTTTCAAAATCATATTCATTCATTCTTGCATATTTATCATATTTAAATGATATATTTGTAATCCTTATCATGTTTGCAAGCTAACAGTACCGTTTAATTGCATTTTTGGAAGCCATACGTGTGGATGCCATGGCTTGGGTTCATGGTTCGTTTTTAGGGATTTTTCATACAGGAACAATTGGCCCTAATGGAGGAGACCATTGTGATCAGCGGGTCAAACCTAGTTGATCCATGGTCTTGAATTTTATTTATATTACTTGTATGCAGTTTCTGAATTGTACAGGGTTATAGCTACAACGCCATGTCTGTAGGTAAAAGTTTAGAGTTTTAAATGACAGATCCAGAGAAGAAGACGATGGTGTGTCACAACTTTACTGTTCGGTTTAAATTCTGGCGCGTTTATTCTGGCCAGAAACATGTAGTTCTGATCTATTTGTTTGTTACTATTATATTGATAAACTAACACCCAACGCAGTTGGTCAAAAGAAGGAAGTCAGAAGCTCATGATTCTGGGTTCGATCCCAGGAGTGAGCTTTTGGCCTTTTTCCCCTTTGTATTCACCAGATCTAGCACCTGTACTTTATGAGGATAATCTTCTAGACACATCAACCAGGACCAGGTCAAGCATCCTCTGGTCATGATCTGCTGGATTCACTCGCCAGGAGCAAGCCCAATACCATCATCCTCTAACCACCATCCTCTGGATCATCATCTTCTGACCACCATCCTCTGGATCATCATCCTCTGACCACCATCCTCTGGACCATCATCCTCTGATCAGAATCGCTGATAGCAGACCCTTGGGTTATTTCTTATTTTTCTTTAATTTACCTTTCTTAGTTATTCTTTTTTTATTTTTTTATTATCAACACCAAAATCACCCTTTTTCCAACAAAAACTCATAAAATCAATTTTCATCATATTAGATTTAGGTTTATTTTATCAAATTTAATTTAATTAGTTTAATTTAATTTTAGGGTAATTTTAATCTTTTTGTAAATAAATTAAAATCAATTAGAAATTAGGATTTGTTTGATTTAATTTTTATTTTCTTTTCTTAAAATAACCAAAATACAAAAATAGGTCAAAATTAATTATTTTTCTTAATGTAAATTAATTAGTAATTAGGTTTGTACTTATTTAATTTAAAACCTTATTTTCTTAAAATAATCCAAAACAACAAAAAATGATTTTTCTTTTAATTAGGTTTAGACGGGGTCAAAACCCTAATTTTTTTTCTCGTTCTTAATTTATCATGCACGTTTATTATTTTTGCAAATATTGATGTAACTGCTCATGGGATGTAATAGTTTAATTAGGATTTTTCTTTTATTTATCGTTTTTACGGGTTTTTGGCTATGTAATTAATCCCCCTCCCTGAAGCCTTGTAACATCGTAGTTTATTTCTCGCATTTTAATTTTCGCAAATATTAACTGTTAGATGTATGATAATAGGATTGCATGACAAGAATGTATGTTAATTTTAAAATGGTTAGAAAATCCTAAATGTGCAAAGATAATAACTGAAATCAAATCACTCGCACATGCGCACTCTTAGGGTATACTCTCACTTCGGTTGCCTTCGGTAAATGATCATTAAGTATAGGATGTTTTAGTGGTCGCTCTCTTGTCTAAACAAAGATCAAAAGTCCCGTTCGGAAATGTTGCCTCGGAAAGGTTGCCTCGAAAATGTTGCCTCGAATACGATCTTAAGACACTAGGGTTATTACTAAGATGTCCTAACATTGCTTTAGTGATCGTACGTCCCTTTCGAATTGACCCTTACAACTCCAACAACGGTGCTACCTACTCATTAATAGTGGGATAGTGCTGTCTAAAGGAAACAAGAACATAAACATTTTTTTTCCGAGTAGGTAGATGCTAGTAGGTACTTGCTCAAAATCAAACCTTTCCACACTTACACACTTTTCAAACAAAGTTTTCAAAAACACTTTGTAAAACTCTTGAAGACAGAAGCAAGGGTTAAAACGAAGTAAAACAAAAAAACTTTTCAAACACATAAACACGGAAGCAATTTTTAAAATGATGAGCAAGTACCTAAGAGCCCGTAGAAAACTACGGGTAGAAAGGGTGCTAATACCTTCCCTTTCTATAATCTACCCCTCGTACTCAGAATATCTCGAAAAAGGAATTTTTCTGTGCTTTTTTCCTTTCCAGTTGGATAAAATAAAAGTCGGTGGCGACTCTTGCTTACCGCGACATTTTGCAAACACAAACGCAAAACGCAAACCAGCATTTTCCTAAAACAGTCTGGTTCTGCCACCGTATCACACCTATTATTAACTGGAAGAAGTAAATTCAACTAGAAGAGGTCTTGATTGATCCCCTATCATTAACTAGAAGATATGAATCTATCTAGAAGAGGACTTGATTGATCGCCTATCATTAACTGAAAGAAGTGAATCCTTCCAGAAAAGGACCGTTGATTGCCTATTATTAACTGGAAGAAGTAAATCAAACCAGAAGATGTCTTGATTGATCGCCTATCATTAACTAGTAGATGTGAATCTATCTAGAAGAGGACTTAATTGATCGCCTATCATTAACTGGAAGATGTGAATCCATCCAGAAGAGGACTGTTGATTGCCTATTATTAATTGGAAGAAGTAAATCTATCCAGAAGAGGACTTGATTGGTCGCCTATCATTAACTGGAAGAAGTGAATCCATCCAGAAGAGGACCGTTGATTGCTATTATTAACTGGAAGATATGAATTTATCTAGAAGAGGACTTTTGTTTTGTTTATTGACTTTTCCTGCAAGGAAGAGGGTTAGTTGCATGCAGATGTATGCATGTCGTAATGATGTTCTAAAAATAAATGAGATTATGCCGTATGCATTTATCATATATGTAATATGATGTGAAATATGAAAAATTATTGAAGTGTATATTTGTCTTGGAAAATAAATCCTTGACAAATGTTGGTGAGCTTTTTGGGAAGCTAAATCCAAACTGCTTCTAGAGATGAAGAGTATGTGTATCTGCAAACTTTGTTTAGAATGCTTCCGCTGGGAATTCCTGTTTTGTTGTTTTAGGAGAAATTTGTTGGGGAATGTTGATTTCTGCTTGGGGAATAGAGTTCAGGAATTTTAGTTGTCCATTGCTCTACTGGGGAGTTATTTCTTGACTGGGGAGAATAAAAGTTAGTTGTTATCTGGTCGAAATCCAGGCTTCACAACAACTTGTCAGGGATAATAAAGTTGATTGTTATCTGGTTGGGTTCCAGACTTCATAGAAAATTGAAGTTAACTGTTATCTGGTCAGATTCCAGACTTCACAGAAAATTGAAGTTAAACTGTTATCTGGTAGGATTTCAGGCTTCACAACAACTTAGATAAAATTAACTGTTATCTGTTCGGATTCTAGGCTTCGCAGAAAATTGAAGTTAAACTATTATCTGGTTGGATTCCAGGCTTCATAGCAACTTAGATAAAATTAACTGTTATCTGGTCGGACTCCAGGCTTCACAAAAAATTAAAGTTAAACTGTTATCTGGTCGGATTCCAGGCTTTGCAGCAAATTAGATAAAATTACTTGTTATCTGGTCAGATTCCAGGCTTCGCAGAAAATTGAAGTTAAACTGTTATCTGATCGGATTCTAGGATTCGCAAAAACATAGATGAAATTAACTGTTATCTGGTTGGATTCTAGGCTTCGTAGAAAATTGAAGTTAAATTGTTATCTAGTCAGATTCCAGGCTTCACGGCAACTTAGATGAAATTAACTGTTATCTGGTCGGATTCCTCACAGAAAATTGAAGTTAAATTGTTATCTGGTCGGATTCCAGGCTTCGCATCAACTTACTGGGATAGTAACGACTCCGTTGGAGATTGCAATGACTCTACCGGGGATTAATGGGTTCTGTCCATTGATTTGTAATAGTATGAGAGGCAAACTCGAGCTGGGGAATTTGCAGTTTGTTGGGGAAATAAACCATGTTGAAGAGGATATTTTGACAACCTATTGGGGAAGTGAATTCTTTAGGAAGAACTCCAAAAGGCTTCCTCTTTTAAGACCAACTCAGCTGAGGAGAGTATTTTCAGGAGATTGGAACTGTAGAGAATTCACTTTGTGGGGATAACCCTTGTTGAAGTGATTATGTGGGGATATCCATGGAATTGGCCTTGTGGGGATTTGTAGACATCTTAAACTCTACCTTCTCCTAGAGTCTTTAGTAAACGTTGATCATAGTGATAAATCTTTTACTGATAGATAAAATGATGAGATAATGGGACATAGTTATACACTTTAATCCCTAACTTTTTCCTAGACAATCTTTTCAGATTTTCAGTCCAATGGGATACCCTTTTTTCCCCAGCCGCCTTTTCAGGTTTTCGACTTGTCGGGTGTACAATCTTTTTTATATATCCTTAAATTTTCCCGAACCTTTTGGTTCGCCAGGATGCCCTTATTTTTGCCTAGGTATGTCAACCTAGCATGTCTTTTTTCATGCATAGTATTTTCCGACTTTGTCCATGTTCATAGGGTTTGGAGAGTTGTCACTGTATGATGCCGAGTGTTGTAGAAATGCCAGAAATTATTTGCTCGATCACGCATGACTTTTCATATGTGGGAGCCTATTTTCCCCTAGGGTTAGTCTGGTGCACTTCGATGTCTGAAGTTTTGATCACATTTTTGGTAGTCTTGACTTATTGGGTATCTTTTTCTAAGAAATGCCATGGAAGAATCCAAATACATCACACTGAGACCATCTGATACTACTGACACAGACAAGCAATTAAGTTCAGAATTTTCTAAGAACTGTCATGGAAGGATCCGAAGACATGATACTAACACCATCTGATACTATTGGTACAGACAAGCAATTTAGTGATATCAAAGGTTTTCATAGTGGATTTTTTTCAATCCCATGATCAACGTAACATTGCCCTCAAGTGGTTCGAATAGAGATTTGCCCCTGGCTATTTAGCACTTCTTGAAAGATTCTTTAAATCTTGACTTAACTGCCCCAGATAGTCATGTCATGCCCCTTGATTATGAGAGATTTGTCATTGGAGGCATTTTTCCCTTTGAAGTGATTCTGTTTATTGAGAGAGTTTTCGTTCAGTGGATATTCGTCGTGTGAATTTTTTCGTTGTCAAACAATTAGCCATATGCAAACAGCAGAACTCAAACAATGCAAAGTTTATGTCTGTCTTGAGAAAAAATTTTGAAAACGCATTTTTAACGAGCAACAAAATTTTGTAAGAATATGAATTCAATCCATGATTTACAGTAAGCCTTACAGGAGTCATGATACCTTTTATAATAGTATGCTTTCGAACTAACCTATGCTTCAATTAGGACTTTTAAAGGGTTGTAACATGGTCTGGTTAACGGTTTAAGAAACAAAGGATAAGGCTCAAATTTATTTGTACCCAACCTGTTCTCCATGATATTCTTCAGTCCTAAACTCAGTTAATTGCACGTTTATCTCTCAATAGAATCTGGAATGATATCTTGATGATGGTTAAGTTTATTTGAGAAGGCAGACATTTTTTGTAACATTTTTGATGTTGTTGAGGATTTGTAATGATCTCTTTTTTGATTTACTATCCCTAATTTTTTCCTGACTGCTCTTATTTTAAGATTACAGCCAGTGGGATGCCCCAGTTTTCTTAAGTCTCCTTTATAGGTTTTGACCTAATGGGCTTTTCTTTTTGAGATGCAAAGACTTCATATTTCATGGGGAACCATCACAATTTTTTTTATTCAGAAGGATATTTTTATTGTGAAGTAACAGCTTGCGACGAAATGCGCATTTGAATCAACCGAGAAACTACCCTGCCCCAGGTTATGATTAAAGGTTTCAGTTTGTGCGAAAAAGAAAACTCTTACTTATTTGGCTTAAAGGAGTTGACTAGGGATTATCTTTCTTATAACTCCACTGTTTAGGGTTTGAAACAATGTCTGTACATCGTCCGCAAAGTCTGTCCAAAAGCATACTGTATGAGATTACGATATTGTTTTCGTCATCCTCCCTCTAAAGGCTTACAACTTGTAACCGAGAGTTGGATATCATACAAAAAGAGGTAAAAGCATAATTTCAGTATAGTGAAAACGAATGGATTAACTCAAGACAAACATATGCAATGCATTAGTGAGAATAACCAAAGTCTGACATGAAGGTAAGTGTTTAAGTAAACAAAGAAATTACAACTGAAAATTTGAATGAACAAAAGTTTCTCCGTCTAAACTTTGTCACAGATGATGTGACTTTGAGGGGTGACAGAAAAACTCCAGTTGACCATCTTGTGTAAAATCAACACTCCTTCGTTGATCAGGTCTTGAATCTTGTTCTTCAATGCCCAATAGTGATTAGTGTCGTGTCCTTGACTGTTGGAGTGATATGCACACCTTTCATTGTATTTGTAGCGGGGAGCATAAGTATTAGGTTTTTGAGGAGGCTCCCTCAATGTAACTAGCTTGGCTTCCAACATATGATTAAATGCTTGAGCCATGAACATACTAACCTCGGTAAATTGTCTTTTGGGTGTATCTTGCTTACGCTGACTACCTTGTCGTTATTGGCAAGGTCGTTGTTAGATTGATGATGTAGTTGCCATTTCGAAAGGTGTCCTCTCGACCTAACCAACTTCTTATCTTATCGGGGGCTGGTTAATGACTTAATCCCTAATCTTAATTGTTTGTTTCATACGGTTGCATCAGTCTTGATGAAGCTTGCTGACGAGAATTCTCAGCTCTTCTTGTCCCTGAGCTAAGTTTTGGATAAGAGCCATCTGTCCCAACATCTGGATTCTCACTGTTTCTATCTCAGCTTGTAATTACTTCAATCAACCATCCTTGTCGTCTTCAAGATTATTCTCGGTCATGCTCTCAATTAGGAGTGCTTTCACTTCTTCTTTCCCCTTGGATAAATTTAGGAACAAATCTTAAAGCTGGTCACTTTGGGTCTGAAAATCTTGGACAGTCTGCTCGAGAGCCATTTTTACTGAAATAAACAACAAGCGGATGAGAAAACCTGTATGGGGAAAACCTTTAATGATATTATGCATGATATGTGGATGCAATGTTTCCAAGGATCTCACACGGTAAACACAAGAAAATGTTTGAATTTTTATCACAACTTTGATTGGAGAACTTCTTATTGTTGAATGTCCTTCTACGAGAATCAAGCTCACCATGTCAAGTGGGTCATAGCCCTTGACTCTTTGGCTTTTTGACAACATTTGGCTAGAGGAAAATAAATCCTCTTTCCCCTTGATAGACGTCTGGTTCAATATAACCCTGCATCATAGACCCTCGAGACCCTTGAAATGGTTATCGAAAATGCTATGGTATGATGTCATAATGTTATGTACAAATAAACATATACAAGCAAAACAAACACATCCTTAGGTTTAGGCTTGCATGGAGTTTATAGGTAAGTACCCTCTTGAAGTTTAGCTGGTTCAACCTGTCCTAGAAAGTAAACGAGTTCTAGGGAATCTCAATATCATTGATCTTTCTTCATCGGGCATTATTTCAGCACAAGCCTCTTTATTAGCGACTGAAATATCCTGAAAGTCCGATCTTAATGAGCGTAGCATCAAGTATCAACCAAATTCAGACTGCACCAAAGCTGGATATCTCACTACTTCCTAATGGCCAAGTTGTTCAATTAAAGGTTCTACGGCCAGTTAGTGCTTCATGACACCACACAGCGGCCCCATATTCTCCTCGATTCGCCGCAAGAGATACCAGTACCGACAAATGTGTCACACTAACGTAGCTACAACTTCAACCATGTTGTTATACCCCACACAGTCCCAACGATCTTTTGCTACTTAGCTAATAATGTTCCCCGATCCAGGTAGAGGATCAATACAAAACCCAAACAAGGACCCAAAATATAACGCAAACAAGTCAAACAATGAAAGCATTTAAAGGTGATCTAGTCTCTAAGGTAACCCCATTTTTATGTATATCCCCAACAGAGTCGCTAGTTCTGTAATATAGTGGGAGAACTGACTTGGGTGTTTTGCAAGAGTTGCCGCCGACTTTTCTTTTATCCAATAAAGGAAATGGTGAAAAGAACAGGAAAGACCTTTTGAGATATTTTCTTGAGTTCGAGGGGTAGGTTATGAAAATGGAAGGTGTAAGCACCCTTTTTATCCGTAGTTACCTACGGGTCTTAGTTGCTAGATCACTTCGAAAATGCTTTGTATGAAATGTGTTTGTGTTTGTTTTGAAAGTATTTTTGAAAAGTGCCATCGTTTAAGCGAACTTGTAATGATTCTCGTCTCTATTAGAATGTATACAAAGTGTTCACTTTTGAAAAAAAATTCTTTGGAAATGTGTTGGTGTATTTGAAAATGTGGTGAGCAAGCAACTATGAACGTTCTACCTACTCAAAAGGTCTTTGTTCTTTTCCTCCTCCTTTAGATGTTTCCATCTTACCTATGATTGGTAAGAAGCCCCATTATTGGATGTGAAGGAACAGGCGTGGGTCGTCGTATAGTCATAGAAGGCAACCTATGATACGCTTTAGTAATTGTTGTAAGGGACTAAGATTATTTTACCGAAGGCAACATCGAAGGGTCATCGAGGTACTACGATCTTTTTTATCAAGGGTCTTTGCTAAAGTATCCCACGTTCGAGGGACATAACTATTTATTCTCAAGGCAACAAGTGAGGATGATCCTAGAAGTGCAAGTGTGCAAAGTGTTTGTTTTTCATGTATTATTTATCTTGAATTAGGATTTTCTATTGGTTGATTTTATGTCTTGCCATACAAACCCTAATTACTAGCATTTATATTTGAAAGCGATAAATTGCGGAATATAAATATCCTACACTATTACATTATTTAGGGCTGGGGGATACAAATTTACAAATGGGGATGACAAGTAATTTAAATCTAAGTTACTTTTATAACCATATTGAATTGAATGATAATGTACAAGAAATATAGATATAATGTACAAAGAATAAAATGATATGAAAAGAAACTAAAATGTTTTTGTTATAAAGAAAGGGTTTTGACCTACTTAACTAAAAGAAAATAAATAAATTAAACTAATAAAATTAAACTTAAGTTAATTAAGAAAATTAATGTGATTAAAGCAACAAATTTAGGGTTTTTGTGAAAATGTTTTTTTAAACTAATTAGTCAAGCTAAAATGAGTGAGAAAAATGTTAATTAAAATCTTAAGTTCTAAATAAATAAAAAAAGACTAAGTCTAAATTAAACTAAATATAAAAAGAAATTTGTTTAAGAAAATGTTTTTAAGTCTTTTATTTTTTTGAAAGAAAATAAAATAAAATAAACCAAATTTTAAATAATAAACATAGAATATTTTTTTGGTATTTTTAATTAATAAAAATAATATAATAATAATAGTAATAATAATAAAGAAAAGAAAATAAAATAAAAATATGAAAATATAAATCAGGGGCTGTAAAAGTAAAGAGAGTGGTAAATGAGTAAAAACAGTTTTTTGTTGTTAGGCCCAATGACCTGTTTTTGAAATCAGAAAGGCAAATAAAAAAAAGGTTTAGATGGGCTTAGCGGAAAATGGGGCGTAAGACCCAGTAGAAAATAAACGTGAATGAGGAGTAAAATGGGGGTGTGGCGCTGAAGAGGGTCATTTCGTCTATTTGTTTTTGGGTTTTGGATTGGTTGTTAAACAACATAAGGGGGGTGTATACGCTGAAAAGGATTTGGGCTTAGGAAAAGATTTTACAGTTGGCCCATTTACGAATTAAACAAAACAGAAATGCACTTGGTTCATTTGTGACAAGACTTTCTCTCTCTCATCTGATTTCTCTCTCGCTCTCTCTGTCTCTCTTCGCCGGAGAAGAAAAAGACGTCGCGCCAGAAATTTCCCTTGCAACGGCAACAACGGCGGTGGTGCTTCAAACTTAATTTTTCTTACATTTTTGGATTCCTCTTCTTCTTCTGATTGCTAATATCCGGTTTGTTTTTGCAGATCATAAATGATTTGGCCTAGATCTAAAAGGGAAGGGACAAAACTCTAGTGGTTCTGATTTGGCTTCTCTCGCGGTTTTGGGGTGAGATATTTCCTCTTTCTTTCTCTTTGTTACAAATTTCTGAAGGGTTTCAGTTTTAAGAATATGATGAGAAACTTAGGGTTTGTGTTTTTCTGTTTACATATTTCTCTATGAATGAATTTTTGAAAGGGGTTTTGGTTTGCGAAGATGATGATGGTTTTTTAGGGTTTTGGATTTTCTATATGATTTGGCTTCTGAGGGGTTTTTGATTCTGTTTTGTGTATATTTTTTTTTGTGAAAAGAAAACTTCGAAGGAGTTTATGGTGGCTCTGTTTGTATATTTGGTGTATTTCTTGAAAATGATGTTGTTGTTTTTTGTAGTGATGTTCGGTTTCTCTCTAGTTTTTTGTGTATGTTGTTGTTATGACTCTGGTTTTCCTCTCTCTTTCTGTATCTATGTGTTTTATAACAGTAGAAGAATAACATTTTGGGGGGAAATGTTTAGTGAGTTTGAACACTTGAGATATATTGTTTTTACAAATTTTGGAAGCAATTTTTTTTATTAACTATTTTGTGTAAGTCAGGAGCAAGTTTGGAATGTTATACTTGGACTTGTTTGGACTGTTTTGACAGAATTTGTGCAGGGCAACAAGTCTGACTTTTTGGACATTTGTTCTTGGACAATTTCTATTTTTGACAGAATTTATGGTTTGCTGTAACTTTGTGATTTTCTTTATACACCTCTTTCCTTTTGTGAACCAAAGTTCACCTTTGTGATTTGCACTTGAAAAAATGGCCCATGATTAAATCCATTTTCGTATGAGGTTGTTTGGCACAAAAACATGCTTGAAAAACATCCTTTTTATGATTCCATAAACCAACCCTAATGATGACTTTTCAATATTCTTCTTGAAATTTTCTTTGTCTATATTCGATTACTTTCTAATTAGTTTCCCTTCTTTTGTTTTATGTGGGTACCAGTGGAGGAAAAACAAGGAGAAATATGGCATAGATTGGAGGGATTTGGAAGGTTAAAGGGTAAAACCTGGAGACACTTGAAGATGGATCAAGAATTTTGTTTTGTATAGAATAGGAAAATTTATAGTTTTTGAATTTGTAAATGAATTTGGATTTTGAACAATGACAAATATTTGGAATTTTGGAAATTGGATGTTGAAAGAATAATGTATGTTTGTTATTGTGAGTGAACATTGTGAGACTTTGTAAGATTTTAAACGAATGAATGTGACAACAATTAAAATATATCCACATGGCACTTGAATGGGATTGTGCATCTTGGTTTATAAAGAATAACGAATTCCGTATTCCCTCTTTTAAATTCTAATTTTTTAGTGCACTGACAAAGAAGTTATCCCTCCAATTTGAAATAAAATTCGAAACCCCTCCAATTGAAATGATGTATCCATCATGAATAAAATAAACAAATAAAGTCTTCTTCTGATGAATTCGATTTCAAATTTCACTCCCTGACCACCCGTATCAAAACATTGAATCAACGAATAATCCAGAAATCACTTGGCCATAGAAACTTGAAAATGAAGTTCATCAATTGGAAGGGGTCAGAAACCTTAATTTCAAATCCAACTTCAGTTAATTTTCTTCACAAGCAAACAATGTATCATAAAAAAGTCCTCACACTTAACATCATGAATCAAAACCCTAGTTTAATATAAACTCAAATATAGGCCTTAGTATTGTGCAATCAATGAAACATAAACCTTGATATCAACAGGTGTTACACCTTTAAAAGTCGAAACCCTAGTACAAACCCAAAGGATAAGAAAAATGTGATTCTCGTTTAACACATTTGTAAACCTGAACCCTTGATGGAATAAAGAAATCAATTGACGGGTCTTGAAGCCTGAGAATACTTGAATGGTTGAAAAACCCTAAGAGAAGATCTTTAAAAAAAGGGAGGGTAAATTTTGGGGTACAACAGTATGGTAGAAGCAACTGGTGCTAGGGGCCAAGGTATATTACTAACCGTACTTAAAAAGAATTATGAGACTCTTGAGTTGAATGAAAATTTGACCGACGAGGCAAAAATAATTAAAGCTAGAAATTATATTATGATACTATTTGGAAACTTGTTATTTCCCGAAAGTACAGGGAATAGTGTAAATTTTATGTATTTAAGTTTGCTGAGGAACTTTGATAAAACAATAAAGTATAGTTGAGGTTCCGTTGTTGTAGCCCAACTATACAGTTCATTATGTAAAAATGCAACAAACAACAAATGTACTTTTTTGGTTGCGCTTTCTTGCTCCAAGCATAGGGTTTGTGGAGAATAGAGTCCATAAACCACGTCAACAATAATGCATTAATTTTCTCCTATACAACAAAATAAGTCAATAACTTAAATAATTTATTATTCATCCTTTCTCCAAATAGATGTATACATTTTTTTTATTCCTTTAGGTACTGTGTTAGGAGTATAGATTACAACAAGAATCCAAGATTCAATGTCGCTCTATATCGTAATCTTTTAGATCACGTTGGCCCAGATGATGTATGTGGTACCTCTAAACTTTTCTACTTTTAAATTATTTATTTTTAACATTTTCATTATTCTGATTAATTTTTATCCACAGTTTATCTGAAGATTATATTTGGGTTTGGACCATGAACCCAACCCCAAGGATGCAGTAGTTTAGAGTACAAAGATTACAATCATACGGTTCAACATTGTGGAGATGCACCACAACAACGGTGTCAAGATGCAGTTCAGAATGGATCAAGAAATACCATGCGATCCAACTTCTTTGTCACCTTGGCATCTCTAAAGGGTCGACGCCCAATAGGGTATTAATAATTGGAAAGATTTCACTCCTGAATGATGTAAGATGTGGCGTAGGCGTCACAAATATGTCTTACAACTTCCTGTTTGACACAACCAAATTAATATGCGACACACATATTAGTATATTAATTGGTACATATCGGTTACTAACCCTAAAATGCATGTGTCTCACCCGAGGTATTTAATTTATCCATGCACATAATGGGCACAATCATACACTACACAATAACAACCCCAACAACAAACCTAACACACATCAACCTTTCATCATACACAACGATGATACAGATCCACCAACACCCAACCTCAAACCCAATATCAATACCAATACACACACATGCCCCACACACAATCACAGTACCAAGAACAACGACCATACATCTGACATCCTGATGTGGGCCCCTCGTCGTTTCACCTTAGCCCGGACATTGGCCAACCTGAAGAATATTCACCAACCAACCCAACTTACCATCAACCATCCTATCACCATAGCACCCAACAATCACAGTACCAAACTCTACAAGATTCATTTCCTTTTTACCCCCTTATTCAGATGACTAGTTTTATCGACCCCCATGGAACCTCACTCCCAACCAATACGACCAAACTTTGAAGGAATGGGTAACCGACTATTTGAAAGTGGATCTTACAGATATGATGATCTGATGGATTTCATAGATCCTGAATGCATTGACTTTGCAGGGCCCTTGACTCAACCACAACAGAAAATACATCAAAAGACACCACGAGTTAGGCGAGGACACATGTCCGAAACTACATTTCATTATCGAGTCCCTAGAGACAACTAAATAATGTATAATTTTTATTCTCATTATGTAATTATTTAATTATTATTGAAAATCAACTTTCATTAACACCGACATTGCCTTTTAATTCCTTAACAAAAAAAGTACTTTGTACATAAGCGCAATCTGAGATGGCTTATGGAAAATGGCATGCACCTAGGCGTCATCTTACTTGGTGCCTCCTTTAAAAAAAATAATGCATGCGCCATCTGAGATAACTACTACATTATAACGTTTTCTGAAACATGGTTATTTGCATAATTTTCTCCGAAACATGATTATTTGTGTATTTATTTCAACACATGATTATTTATATTTTTTCTACCGTGAGTCAATATCAATGAATATTAAAATGTGTATCAATACATTGATTCACTTTGAATTCTGAATCAACCGTGAAAAATATTGATTGTATTCCAAATAGAATGTGAATCATGAATGTATTCATAGAATGAAAACTTGTATACTTATGGGCTCTCATTAATGACTAAAATTTGTCCAAGTGCCTTTAGTTACTTTAAGTACTTAATTAACTAATTGTCAAATACAACTAACTAATAGATTTAAAATAATTGGAATGACATTAATAGTTCTGTTAAAGAATAACCAAACAATGATAATAACAATATATCTTTATGAAGGGAGATTATCATCTAGAGTTTCAGAATATTTTAATCATCTAATGAAATAACGCTTAAATAGTTATATGGTAATGAGAGCAAAGACCTTTCATTGGGCTTAACTGAATGATATTAATTCATTACAGTTCAATCAGACACAAAACTCAATCAAATCATGCATCTAAATAATTAGTATTTAATAACAATTGACCATAATATAATATATTAATAGTTAATTATGTTAATCTATTTGATTAATTAAATAATTAATTAAAAAATCTCCCACTTGGATGACAATAATGAATTATTAAAATTATTAGTTTTAAAACTAAAACCAACTAAAAGGGTAAGTAAAATTCGACGATGCAGAAATTACATCCGATAAGAAAAACAAATCATACATGTTAAAGACTCAAATTTTATATAAAGAATGATGAATTTAGAATAACATATTTAAGTTAAGAAAAATATGTTATTAAAGAATAGTCCAAATATATGAAAATTATATTGATAAACTCTCATTAATCTAAAATATCATAAGACTTACTCGTGTGTATAAGTATGTGATAAGTGATATTACTAATGATTTTTTTCAAATTAAATGTCATAGAATATCCACATAGGTCTAAGAATAGTAATTACATATAGTCGTACACTATTACGAGAGTAACTACATTTAATAATAAGTATCTTCATAACTCAATATCATACTCAATAGTATTATTGATATTATACTTGTACTTTCTTATTTATGACCGTAAGAGTGTGAAATGTTGGTGACAAAATAGCACAATATTATTGTATGCTAAAGAATTATTGTGTATTTACCAACAACATCAACATAAACATAAATTGTGATGCTTTTCGAGATTAAGAGAATAATATATATCTTGGTATAATAGAATAAAAATTCTTAGAGTTATTGAATATTTTGAACTCTTCTTATAATATGTCATATTTTATAGTGCACGCAAGAATATATGATAATATAAAAATAATAATCTATTTTTTTAGATTATATGATTTTGTACACATGCCCTTCCACCGACCCAACATACATAAGTAGGATAAAAACTTATCAAAGTGTACTAGTATTAAATACACTGATTATACAATGGAATCCTAATTTTATTTTTAGTGCAAAACTATATAGAGAAGTAGTTGTATATTATATCATCGTTAGAGTTTTACAAACTTAACCACGTATTTTGCATGTAAATACAATATATTATTATTTAGATAATTTAACATGAAAAGAATATGATCGTCATATAAAAGGTTTACTATCATTTGAGTGAGATAAAATCCTATAACTTTAAATAGAATATAGGATTATATGTTCAATATCTTAATCGCTCACTCAAAACTCAAATGATACAAATATAATTACATACATTTGAGAAACATATTATGCTATAAGCAGTGGAAAAATATAGACTTAATTTTAACTATTATTGAAGATATAACACAAATAATCACAAACTTTTATTACTAACATAAGACTATAATAGCCTCAATATAAACCTCCATAAAATAATTTTATATTACATAAATGATATTTGATTCTCATTATATAAAATTGATATTTAAATTCTCCCACTTGATGGAGAAGAATAATTGAAATGAAATTAAGAGTTTTGAAAAATATTTAAATAAATATTCAATTACTTTTTCTATTACACAATGATCATGTCAAGTAATGTCACACCAATAGGGCATGTCGATCGCTTACATGATACTTAGAGAATTGAAATTCATTTTAATAAAAGAATATTAGAAATACATTATTGGATTTCATAAAGTATTACATATCTTTTAAAACTACTATTTTTTTTCAAATAATAGTTTCCACAATATTAAATAATAAATATAAGAATGTACAAATATTATGTCACCGAAAATTCTAATATTGATAGAGTACTAAAACCATAATTTACAAAATCACAAATCACAAGTACATTGAAGAATAATAAATTATATTAATAAAAACACATCGATAGGGTAACATCAATTTAATTATTTTATTAAACAAAATTTATACATCTGCATCCATGATATGTGAGTTATAATCATGCAAATTAAGAATGATTATATTTTGTTGTCTTGAAACTAACCGTTCTTGAAGATTGGGTAAAAATTTTCAGGTTCTTGCAAGATTGAGGAGTTATCATTGGTGTTGACAAATTCCAATGAGAAAAGAAGGATGTACTTCTCTCCAAATTACATTAGTAGTGACTGTGTAGAAGGCTACAGATAATCCAAAGTTCTTCTCAAATGTTCGAATAATTTACTTCTCAAGGAATCGGTAAGATCAAAGGTTGATTGCTATAGACAAAGGCTTGGAGTAGAATTGATGATATTGGAAGATTTAGAAGCGTTAATCGAGTAAATATTATACATAAGAGTTTGGCGTGAAGTTGTATACAAGTCAAGATTCAGATTGAAGATTTATTTTCTTTAACATTATTGTGGACTAGTGATTGTATAAACTCTAGGAATATTTGTCAAAATAAAATGGTCTATGTAGGTTCCAATGAGAAACCATTGAAAATTGCACGTAGGCAAAGAGAAGACAAACATCGAAGCACTTAAATCCCGGTGTCTTCTCTCTTTCCTTTACTCCTGCATTTAAATTTCATAGTATATTATATGCATAGTTTTTCAATTCTTAGAGTAGTTTATCATTTATTGCATTGATAACAATTTATTGCTTAAGATCATGTTTTGTTGGAATTGGTATCTAATTGAGCTTTAGTGGTGATTAAAACCTGAATAACTTGTTGAGTTTAGAATTTGAAAATTGAATCATTGTATAATCACTTCTCGTGAATTATATGTTTGGTATCAATTGAATACCTTGAGTATCATCATTAGTTTAATTTGTGATATTTGTACATTGATTAAGTGTTTACATGATTTAAATTTAATTCAGGTATAATTCACTCTATTTTGCTATAAAACATTTTTGCGCGCATACTTTGGAAACCTTTGATATTTAATTTTCAAAAAACCAATTTAAATTAATTTAAAATTCTATTCACCCCTTCTAGACTGTTTTATTACACCATATTTTCACCCAAGAATATTTGGCACACATATATACACTAAATATAATATATGACCTACTTGTTGTTAAATAAAGTATGAATCCTATAATAACTCTACATTTGGTGATGTCGATCTCCACTCCATTCTTGTCTTTGTCAATCAACCTGTTTGACACCATGGGGTTGAAATGCTCTTTGAATTTTTCATATCGAACTTCTTAAGAAGCTCCAAGAAATACTTCATTTGCCTAAGAAATATGTGACCTCTTACAAAAGGGACATTTCAAATTCACTTTGCCTCAAACTTGCAAAAACTTGGAAAAGAGATTCATTAGTAGAACCAAAAATAATATTATCAACATATATTTGAACTAAAATAATATGCTTTGTAATCGTCCAATCTTGAGGCAGCTGATTTGAGGTCTCTTGTTTGTCTTCCTTGTGTGTGATTTCCTTTTTTTCTTTATTAATGTTGTGATACAGTGGGAGAACTGACTTGAAGGTTTTGCGTTTGATCGCAAATGTTGCGGTTAGCAAGAGTTGCCACCGACTTTTCTTTTATCCAAAAGGAAAGGTGAAAAAGCACAGGAAAGACCTTTGAGATTGTTTCTTGAGTTCGAGGGGGGGGGGGGGGGGGTAGATTATGAAAAGGGAAGGTATTAACACCATTTTCATTCATGGTTTTCCAAGGGCTCTTAGTTACTTGCTAGATCACTTGCTTTTGTTTGAAATTGTGCTTTGTGTGGTTTTTGAAAGTATTTTGTAAAGAGACCATTGTTTAGGAAAACATTGTAATGATTCTCGTTCGTAAGAATGTATACAAAGATGTTGATCTTTCGAAAATGTTTTCAAGTTTTTAAGATGTTTTGAAAGTGTAGGTGTTTGTTTTTTAAAATAGCAAGGATGTTTTGTTTTTAAATGGAGCAAGTAATTAGGAGAATTATACCTACTCAAAAGTCTTTCATGTTCATTTCCTCTTTCCTTTGACATTGTCATCTTACCATTGATTTGGTAAGTAACCCTATCTTTGGATGTAAACGGGACGGGCATGGGTCATCGTATAACCATGATTATAAATGTTGCAAGGTATCTTAGCATTCTCTTTTAGGGACTAAGATCATTTGAAAGGTAACATGGATAGCGTCATCGAGGGACTATGATCTTGTATTTTACTTGTTTTTGCTAAGAGACCTCACATGCGTAATATGGCCATTTAGTAAGGCAACCAAGTGGGTTTATCCTAGGGGTTCTTGTGTGAAAGTGTATTGTTTTCATGCTTGGTTTCTTCTTTGATTAGGGTTTTCTAATTGATTGGTTTTAGTCTTTCCATACAAACCCTAATTACTAACATTTACATAAAGCGATAAATTGTGAAATTTAAAATTACTACGCTATTACATCATTAGGGGAAGGGGTGTACAAATTATAAATGAGGTGCTTGTGTGCAAGTATATTGTTTTCATGCTTGGTTTCTTCTTTTATTAGAGTTTTCTAATTGATTGATTTTAGTCTTTCCATACAAATCGTAATTACTAACATTTATATAAAGCGATAAATTGCGGAATTTAAAATTACTACGCTATTACATCATTAGGGGAAAGGGTGTACAAATTATAAATGGGGATTGCAAGAAAATAAAGCCTAATTATCTATTACAACCATATTGGATTTGTACAAGAATTGAAATAAATAATGTACCAAATGAATAAATATACAAGGATGTGAACGTAAAGTAAATGGATATTTTGTTTGGATTTTTTAGAAAAAGGCGGTTTTGTTTTAACCTAATTAACTAAAAGAAAAATAATTAATTAAAAGTAAAAACTAAATTTACTAGGAAAAGAAATTAAATAAAACCATAATATATTAATTGATTAAAAGGAAATTAAGTTTATAAGAAAAGTATATTTTTGTCTTAAAAATAATTTATAGTGTTATAAAATATTTTTGGTCTTTTAAAATATTAAAATAATATATTTAAAACGTGTAAAAGAAAATAATTAAAACCCTAGTTTTTTAATTAAATTTACAAAATAATTAGTGAAATAGATAAAGTATGATCAAATAAAATATTTTTTTTTGTGTAAATTTATAAATTTACTATGTCAAAATATAAATCTAATATTTTTATATTTTTTTATGATTTTTTATGATTTTTTAGTATTAGAAAAAAATTAAGAAAACAAATAAATAAAAGTAAGAAAAAAGAAAAATAAAATGGGCTAGGGGTGTGGATAGCCTGCAGGGGGGGTTAACAGTAAGAAAAAAAACAAAAAGGCCCAAGGGAGGCCCAGGCGCCTGTCCAAAAAAAGTCAGAATATGCAAAAATGTGAAAAAAACCAAAACGGTACCACTGGGGCTCGAACCCAGGTCCCTCTAGTCACAAGCGCTCGCTTCTACCACTGGGGTGACTATACATCCGTTTATATAATCGAAATAATAAATACATAACATCAATTGAGTTTTGAAAATGACTTCATCTTCAACCTCCAGCCATGGATCCTGTAACTTGCTCATTTCTCAACAAAAATGAAATATGCAAACATGAAAGTTTCTCCATTTTTTCATACGAATCCTACCATATAAAAATCATAAGCTATAAATCAAAGATGAATGAGAATTTATAAAAGTACCAAATTCTGACCTAAATATTTCAGAAAGTTCAAACTCAAAATTCTCCTAGCTCAATCAAAATAAATGAAATCTATGGACATGTATAGTTTCAGGGCAATGATGTCTACATTTTATCTTCACAAATGCAAGCCTAACAATGCCTAAATATGAAGATAGAAGTTCAAGAAAAATACCTCAAAACTGGAAATCGTGAAATGGATTTGAGCTTGTTTCAGGCAGTGGTGATGATCAGGCTAGCTTCCTCAAGTCCCTAGGAAGCTAATGCAATGGTTTGCTTGAGTTGAGAGTGGCTGAAATGGCTTGGAGAAGTCAAGTTGCAGACTCTGTTTTTTGGTTATGGAGGTTATGATAAATAGTGTTACATTTCTGGAATAAGGATAGGGATGAGTTGTATTTGATGTGAGGAAGCTTTAGGAATGAATTTGAGGGAAAACACACGAGGGAAATGAGAGATACAAGTTTAAGGTCAGAACTATGTATCAATGGAGTTTTTTGTGCAATTTCTGGCTAGAGGGAATTTGGGAGTGTTTCAGGGTGCTAAAACTCGTCCCTTAGCTCACAAATAATGACTCTATTTATAAGCAACAAGTTTGAAGTGTTCTAGTTGATCAGAATTCAAATTTCCATGTTTAAGTTCAACATGTGATTTTTTTTGACAAAACAAGTTTCCATGCCTTGTAATTGGTTCATATAGTGGTTATGCTTTAAACAAGATTGCTTCTGAATTTATGGATGGAGTGTGATCAGAGGGAACAAGTTAGAGGCTCAAGAATGGACTTTATGCAAAAAGCTTGCTTTACAAGAATGACAATGTTAACTTTGTGCCATTAATGGAAATGCAACTTGGACAATAGCTCAATTGCTTGGATCTAAGCCCTAACAGCTATTTAAACATTTAATTATTGAGTGACAAATAAGTTTAAGGCCTGCAAAGCAAAGATTATGCAGCCAAGCATGGATTTGGTTCATGTGTTCATCAAAAAATGACTTGAAATTCAAGTTTGAAAACCCTAACTTCCTCTCTTCGATTCTCCCTGCTCAAGAATGATCTCACGGAGTTCTTTGACATTCTGGAAAGCTTGTAATGTGCTCTACAAACCCTCTTTGAATCACCTTTGAAAATTCACCTTGGAACTATATGAAAAAGTGCCATGAAGTCAGGTCAAAATCCTGATTAAAACTAGGGCAAAATTTCACTAAGTGTTCAATTTCATGACCTTGACTTTATGAATTAATAACTTAAGATCCAAGAATTTATAGAAGAATTTATGTAAAGAAATGTTGTAGATATCATGGAGACCTACAACTTTCATGTTGAAAGTTTCTTTTGAATCATCTTGCATCATGGTGAAAAATTGGCTCAAAGTTGTGAAAAAAACATGAAGTTTTAAACACTTAGAAAAATTTCTGTTAGAAAACTTTGACTTTTCAAAATGAAATCTTGACTTTTTGATTTCTTGAGGAATAAGTTTCATATTTTGACATGTTTTGATGAATTGTGATCTCTGACACTGAATTTTGACCAAAAAGTCAATGTTTGACTTTTCAGTGTATAGTTGACTTTTGATCAGTTGACTGAAAATTCACTGTCAATCCAATTGATCTTGAGCAATGTTTTGGGTCATGCCATTAGGTAAAAATGATGAAATTGAACTCTTGAAATCATGCTTCAAACCAATTGACCATTTTCTAGGTCAAAAATCAGAAATTGCCCCTTCTCAATCAAAACCCTAATTTTGACCATTTTGCCCTTTTGATGATTTGATCAAATTTCTTGGGGAATTGTGGTTCAATCTTGATCAAATGATACATACGAGTTTATAATATTGATGTGGATAAAAAATTACGAAGTTTGACTGTAAATTGGCCATAGTTGACTTTTCCCCTAATAGAGTTGATTTTTAGGCCAACTGCCCAATTGTTTGAGCAAAAGTGTGATCCAAAGCTTGAAACTTGACATGAGTAATATTGAGGGTCCATAATGATCCATGAAAGTCAAATGGGGCATGGGAAGTTCAAATATCCTTGTGCAATCTCAAACCCTAATTTTGGTCATCAGTGCTTAAGGAGGTGTCTTGAGCTGATCAACCCTAATGCAGTCTTGAGTCAAAGGAGATCTTGTGAGAAAATTCTTGATAAATGAGAGGGAAAATTTTGGGGTACAATAGCTGCCCCTGTTCAATCTTCTTAAGCCTGAAGAGTTAGATTGGTGAGTTTTTCCATTCGTGACTCGAAGGTGGAAGATGATTGAACATTAGAGTGCCCAGAAATTTGCACTCGGTGATGTGATGGTTGATGGTATAGGGAATGGGCTTAAAGATGCCATTTGGAGGGATGATGGAAAGTTGTTGGAGATTGGCTTATAGATGCCATCCAGAAATGATTGCTGAACCATATTTGTAAGCTGAATTTTAATGAGTATCAGAATGACATCTGTGTCTGGAGCGTATCTGAACTGTATCTGAAGATCGAATATGAATGAGTATCATGGTGGAATCCGTGTGTGGAGCGTATCTGAACTGTATATTAAAGTTGAATCTGAATGAGTATCAGGATGGCATCCGTGTCTGGAGCGTATTTGAACTGTATCTAAAGATTGAATCTGAATGAGTATCAGGATGGCATCCGTGTTTGGAGCGTATTTGAAATGTATCTGAAGATTGAATCTGAATGAGTATCAGGATGACATCCGTGTTTGGAGCGTATCTGAACTGTATCTAAAGATTGAATCTGAATGAGTATTAGGATGACATCCGTGTCTGGAGCGTACCTGAAGTGTATCTGAAGATTGGATCTGAATGAGTATCAGGATGGCATCCATGTCTGGAGCGTATCTGAACTGTATCTGAAGATTGAATCCGAATGAGTATCAGGATGGCATCCATGTCTGGAGCGTATCTGAACTGTATCTGAAGATTGAATCTGAATGAGTATCAGGATGGCATCCGTGTATGGAGCGTATCTGAAATGTATCTAAAGATAGGATCTGAATGAGTATCAGGATGGCATCCGTGTCTGGAGCGTATCTAAACTATATCTGAAGATTGAATCTGAATGAGTATCAGGATGGCATCCGTGTCTGGAGCGTATCTGAACTGTATCTGAAGATTGAATCGGAATGAGTATCAGGATGGCATCCACGTTTGGAGCGTATCTGAACTATATCTGAAGATTGGATCTGAATGAGTATCAGAATGGCATCCGTGTCTGGAGCGTATTTGAACTATATCTGAAATTTGAATCTGAATGAGTATCAGAATGGCATCCGTGTATGGAGCGTATCTGAACTGTATTTGAAAAAGCCTTTGAACTTTATTAATGGTAGCTATTGATTAACCTTATCCTGAAAAGGGTAAAATGTTAGCTAATATGCAATGTCATGTTGTATGAAATGTATGGTATAATGAGATTGTGATACATGCGTTCTTGTTTTCAATGTATATGATATATGGATGTGATGTATGCGTATGTGAGCTAATCTGCTGCACTGCTTGTTTGAATTGGGGAAAATAAATCCCCGACTGCTGCTGAGGATACGGAGTGCACGTCTTCATGTTTCGAAGTGTTGATGAATTCTCACTTAGAGAAATAAACTCTGTTGTAAGGGAAATGCCGTGTACTATTTATAAAATACTATTGGGGAATCCCGAGAAATTTGGCGACTTCTAACAGGTTGTGATAACTGGAAGTTTTGTTCCGCTGGGGATTAAACTGCACACTGCGGGGGATTTTATAGAATATCTTAAAGATATTTCCCTATCTCTTAAAGCCATTAGTGTTTGTCTTTCTATTTTGTTCATTTGTAAATGGTAGTTACTTTCAAATGCATATGTTCAAAAATAAATCATCGGACGTTTTCATAAACAAACACAAGACTAAAGAAAAATAGATAGTTTTGCACTTTCAAAGGGATATCTTTGTATTGACTTTGAGTAAGTATTTTTGTACAATGAGACAACCATTCTAGTAAGAGAATTTCGTCATAAAAATAATGAAAATTTGATACAAATAAAAGATAGCTATGTGAAATAATCCCATGGGGTTCCCATTCTGCTATAGCCTTCGTGTCTCTGAGCATCTTATCTATTTGTTGCCTTGTTTGAAGCTGATTGAATTGATCAGAATCGTCGAGTTTGCAGGTTGTCTGTAAGGTGATCCAACAGGACATAGTCATACGCTTTAATTCCCTAACTTTTGCTTGGACCGTCCTTTCGGGTTTTCAGTCCATCGGGATACCCTTTTTTGCCCAAGTCGCCCTTTCGGGTTTTCAACTTGCCTGGTGTACATATTCTTTTGTTTTATCCCTAATTTTTGCCCAAACCTTTTTGGTTCATCGAGATGCTCTTGTTTTGCCTAGGTGTGTCAACCTAGCAGGTCTCTTAACGTAGTATATTTTGACTATGTCCGCATTCACGGTGTGCGGCAGGTCGTCGCCATCCATAGTGGTCAAGATCATTGCTCCACCAGAGAATATGCTTTTGATTACAAACGGTCCTTCATATGTAGGAGTCCATTTTCCCCTGGGATCACCTTGCGGAAGTATGATGCGTTTGATCACCAGATCCCCGACTTGATATACTTGGCGTCTGACCTTTTTGCTGAAAGCCTTGATCATCTGTTTTTGATACATCTGACCGTGACAGACAACAGTACGCCTTTTCTCATCAATCAAGTTCAGTTTATCAAGTCGAGTCGGGATCCAATCTTCTTCATTCAGCCCTGCATCCTTCATGATTCTCAGAGAGGGTATCTAGACTTCAATAGGCAAGACAACATCCATGTCGTATACCAAAGAGTAGGGTGTTACCCCGATTGACGTACGTGATGTGATACGATACCCATGGAGAGTGAATGGTAGCATATCATTCCAGTATTTGTACGTGACTGTCATTTTCTGTATGATCTTTTTAATGTTCTTATTTGCAGCTTCGACAACACCATTCATCTTGGGCCGATAAGGGGAATAATTATGATGCGGGATCTTGAATTGCTCGCACAAGGCGGTGATCATAGTATTGTTTAGATTCATACCATTGTCTGTGATGATCCTCTCTGAGATACCGTACCGACATATGAGATTTTTCTTAATGAACCGGGCGACAACATTCTTGGTAACAGAAGCGAAAGAAGCTGCCTCAACCCACTTTGTGAAATAATCAATGGCCACCAAGATGAAGTGGTGTCCATTAGAGGCTGTTGGCTAGATTTCCCTAATCATATTGATGCCCCATATAGAAAAGGGCCAAGGAACCATCAAGACATTCAGAAGAACCGGAGGTACGTGCATCTTATCAGCATAAATTTCATACTTGTGGCAGGTTCGAGAGTGTTGATAGCAATCTGCTTCCATGGTAGACCAGTAATAGCATTCCTGTAAGATGTTTTTTGCCATCGTATGCCCACTGGAATGGGTGCCAAAAGTTCCCTCATGTAGATCAGTCATGATCTTTTCCGCTTCAACCTTGTCTACGCACCGAAGTAACACAGAGTCATGGTTGTGTTTGTAGAGAATGCCATTATTAAGGAAGAATTTAGCAGAGAATCTCCTTAAGAACTTCTTATCATTGACTGAAGCTCCTTTAGGATATTCTTGAGCCTCGAGATACCTCTTGACTTCGTGAAACCAAGGCTGGTCCACTACTTCTTTAGTATTAATCTCGTGATAGTGAGCTGGTTCATCCATTCGTTCAATGGTGATATGAGGAGCCTCGTTATCTCATTTAAGTTTAAATATGGATGACATTGTGGCCAGTGCGTTTGTTAGCTGATTTTCTTCTCGCGGGAAATGCTCGAAGGTAATTTTCTCAAAATGTGGGATCAATGTCAGCACATGTTCTTTGTAGGGGATAAGGTTAGGGTGATTGGTGTCCCATTATCCTTTGATCTGGCTGATGACCAAAGCTAAATCTCCGAATACATTTAAAGATTTAATCCCCAAATCTATGGAAGCTTTAAGACCAAGGATGCACGCTTCGTATTCTTCCATGTTATTTGTACAATTGAAGCAAAGTCTTGCCGTAAAGGGAGTATGACATCCTTCAGGAGATATGAGTACAACACCGATACCATTGCCGAGTGCGTTGGATGCCCCATCAAAAACCAGGGTCCATCGGGATCCTTGTTCAAGTCGGTCATATGGTCTGAATTCTTCACAGTTGTTTACCATCACGATGTCTTCATCTGGGAATTCGAACTTCATGGACTGGTAGTCATCCACAGCTTGATGAGCAAGGTGATCATCTAGTACACTGCCCTTTATTGCTTTCTGGGTAGTATAATGTATGTCATATTCTGTCAGGATCATCTGTCATCTTTCTATTCTCCCAGAGAGGGCAGGTTTCTCAAAGATGTATTTTATTAGATCCATTTTAGATATCAATAAGGTAGTATGGGTCAGCATATACTGTCTTAGCCGGCGAGCAGCCCATGCTAGAGTGCAACAAGTTTTCTCGAGCAGTGAATATCTTATTTCACATTCGGTAAACTTTTTGCTCAGGTAATAAATAGCATGCTCTTTTTGGCCAGACTTGTCATGCTGCCCCAGCACACACCCCATTGAATTTTCCAAAACATTTAGATACATGATCAATGGTCTTCCCTCGACTGGTGGCATCAAAACAAGTGGCTCTTGTAGGTACTCTTTGATCTTGTCGAAAGCAGTTTGGCACTCGTCGTTCCACTTGACTACTTGATCTTTCTTCAGTAATTTGAAGATTGGTTCAGAAGTAACTGTCAGGTGAGAAATGAATTTGGAAATGTAGTTTAACCGTCTCAAGAATCCTCTGACTTCCTTCTCAGTACGAGGAGAAGGTATCTCTTGTATTGCTTTCACCTTGGCAGGATCCACTTCAATACCTTTATTACTGATAACAAAGCCTAGGAGTTTACCAGACCTAACCCCAAATGTGCATTTATTTGGGTTCAACCTCAACTTGTACTTCTTTAGCCTCTCAAACAGTTTCTGTAAATGATCAAGATTCTCTTCTTCTGTTTGAGATCTAGCTATCATGTTGTCCATATAGACTTCTATTTCGTGATGTATCATGTCGTGAAATAGAGCTACCATGGCACATTGATAGGTTGCCCCAACATTCTTCATCCCGAATGGCATAACCTTGTAGCAGAATATGCCCCACTATGTGACAAAGGTTGTTTTCTCCATGTCCTCAGGCGCCATTTTGATTTGGTTATAGCCTGAGAATCCGTCCATGAAGGAAAACACTTTGTGCTGTGCCGTATTGTCAACTAGAATATCAATGTGGGTAAGTGGGAAATCATCCTTAGGGCTCGCCTGATTCAAATCTCTGTAGTCCACGCACATTCGTACCTTTCCGTCCTTTTTAGGCACGGGAACAACATTAGAAACCCATTGCGGATAAGAGGTGACGGCCAAGAATCCGCCGTTGAATTGTTTCATGACTTCCACTTTGATCTTCTCTGACATGTCTGGTCGCATGCAACAAACCTTTTGCTTTACTGGTGGGAAATATTTTTTTGTAGGTAGACGATATACCACTGTGATCGGTGGAAATGAGAACTGACTGTTTTTAGCTGGTTCGCGAAATGTCGCGGAAGCAAGATTCACCACTGTCTTTTATTTTCTCCAACATGGACAGGACAAAAGCACAACAAAATTCCTTATGAGAATGTTTCTCGATTCGGGAGGTAGATTTATAGAAAGGGAAGGTGTTAGCACCCTTTCTATCCATGGTTATCCATGGGCTCTTAGATACTTGCTCTTATGTTTTCAAAATGTTTGCTTTTAAAAATGTGAGTGGGTTTGAAAAAGTTTCATTGAAAGATCTATGAATGACTCTTGTATCTGTCCTCAAGAGTGTTTGAAAAATTTGTTTTGAAAGCTTTTTGAAAGTGTAGGTGTGAAAAGATTTTTGATTTGTTTTTGAAGAGAGCAAGTATCCATGAGTCATCTACCTACCCTAAGGAATTAGGCTGTGTAAAAGTCCCTAAGGTAGTGCCATCCCACCATTGAGAGGTAGGTAGCACCACCGTTGGAGGTGTTTGGGTCAACTCGATTTTAGGGACAGTGTGGTCACCGAAGCAACAGTAGGACACCTTAGAAGCTACCCTTACATCCTAGATCCTTTTTAATCCGAAGCAACCGTTTCGAGGAAACTGGATCTTGGATATAAGAGCGACCACTAAAACGTCCTATACTTGACGACCACGTTTCGAAGGCAACGAGTGAGGCGTACCCTAGAAGTGGTGTGTGTATTGTGTGTTGTTTCATGTTAACAGTTATCTTTGATCATGGCATTGTGAGCTACGCATTGTTTTTAATTACCATACATTCTTTCATGCAATTTAGAATTTAAGAGTGCGGAAAATTAAAAGACGGAAAGATAAAAGCTACGCTATTACAAGGCGCGGGTCTATACATCGCCAAAATACAAAGACCCGTTTTTGATAAAGATGCGGAAAGTAAAAAATGCGGTAAACCTAATTACTATTACATCCTTGAACAGTTACATAATAATCAATAAGAAGATAAAGCGCGAAAGAATTAAATTGGACGTCCGAGGGTTTTGACCCTTTGCTTGAAATTAAATTAAATTAAAGTCTAATTAATTATTTAAAGGAAGAAAAGAAAGTGTTTTTTATGTTTTTGGTATTTATGAAAATAAAGAAAATAAAATCAAGAGAAAACCCTAATTCTAAGTTTATTTTAATTATTAATGAAAAATATTAAAGTTAACCTAATTTAAGTTAATTAATTAATTTACATGTTATTTACAAAAATAATAATAATAATAAATAATGATGAAAATAATTAATTAAGAAAAAGATAAAAAAATGTCAAAACCTAATTCTACGTATTTTATTTGTTAAGAAAAGTATTAGAATTTAAACCTAAATTAAACTAAAGTTAATTGTTAGTTATTTATTTACAAAAATAAATTAGGGAGGAAATTAATAAATAATTAAACATATTTTGTATTTTGATTTTCTGATTTTTATTATGAAAAGTTGATTAATGGTGAATTAATAATAACAATTAAAACAATTAAAAAGAACTAGAAAGAAAAGAAAATTAAATTGAAAAAGCATGCAAACCAAGGGGGGTGTCAGGCCCATGTGGAGGTTTGTTTGAGGAATTCTGGCCCATTAAGACAAGGCCATCTTTGACTTTTCTGATCGTGTGGATGCTCATTGACTGGACCATATGATGTACTTCATCTCCTGGCCTTCAGATTGCTCCTCAAAGCCACTTGGCAAGCCTAGGCGTGGGGCTCATGGTAGGGCATTTGATGAAAGCTGCATTAGAACACTTTAAAACAAAAATCAAGAATTATATGGGGGGACCTGGGAATCGAACCCAGGTCCCAGCGTTTGCCAAGCGTGTCATCCACCATCCAGCCATTCAAGCGCGTTTGTCATATGAGTGGACAACAATTAATATAAAAAAACAAGCACTAATGGTATAGAACAAACGAAAACGTGCCAGATTTTGAACTCCCCAATCATGTGATGACACGCCTGTCTTCTTCTTCGTTTACCTACAAAATATGAATAAGATAGCGGGGGTTTTAAACCCCACTAAATGAAAGTCCTAAAAATAGCGAATAGAAGAGGAATCAATATAAAAAGGGCGCGATAGGCTGGTTGAATTCGTCTGGCCTTAACGAATTCAACCATGGTCATGGCATAGTCCAATTTTCCTTGATTCCTAAAGCTCTAATTGCAAGCTTCAGAAAACCTAATTTTCGTCCATGGTGGATTCTGATTCAGGCAACTCTAATCCAATTGAACTGTACCAATCACTTCAGAAGGTCACTATTAGTGTAAATCAAACAAGAAAAATGGTTAAAAGCGCATGAATGATGATATGTCAAATTGGAAAACAAAGCAAACCGTGTGACTTCATGGGGATGATTCTGATAGTGTTAAGCCTCGTTCTTGATTGTAATAGCTTCCTAGAAATGTCAGTAATGTAATGGAAACGATCTTTGGCCTTGAATTGTCCTGCAAATAGGATTTCAGTTTCACAATTTTTATTGAAATTTTGCAAAGTGATTCTATGGCTTCAGCAGCTTTCACGTGTGTTTCTGAATAGGATTAGCTTATGCTTTTGTATGTGAATGAATTAGGTCAAGAATAAGCCCATGAATCCATTGCAATAATGTTTTCAATCCTTGACTTTCTACCATATATTTTCCAATCTTTTTTCAATGAAAACCTTGCCAAATATGGATGATTTTCCTTCTTTGATTGAGAAACGGTTTTGCCAGCTTGCCCTGATATGATTTGCTTCACAAAAGATCCAAAAACATATCTTTTTTTTTTAATTTTCCTATAATTAAAATCAATTAAATGAATTAATATAAATATAAATTCAATTAATTAATTAAAAATAAGAAAATAAATTATTTTGAGCTCAATGGGTCGTGCATAGGCTTTGGGTAATGATTCAAGAAATAATTTGAGGCCCATTAGCAAATTTGAAGCTTTTTAGGCAAAGTTGACTTTTGAAAGTTCCCAAAAATTTCCCAACTTCTCCAATGCATATCTTGCTCAATTTTGAAGCTATGAAAATGTTCTTGGACATTTTGGAAAGGTCTTGAAGTCCTCTAACCAATGTATTTGGTCCCATGTCATTTTGATTCACCAATCTCAAGTTATGGTCTTTGACTTAAAGTGCCTTTTTGTTGACTTTTGAAAATGACCTATAATGTTGAAATTGATAACTTTTTGTGAGAGCATTTATTAGACTTGGAGTGTGAAGATGAGTTGTAGGAAATGTCATCCCCTTAAAAATGAGAATTGGATGGGATTTTTCTGATAAACCATGAAAAAGTTATGCCTTGGTCAATTTGCAGTTGACTTTTCAACTGTCCAAAAATAGAAACTTTTGCATCTTGAGACTTTTTGAGCCATGCTTGTGGAATCATGATCAAGACTTGATAAAATGATGATTGTGGCTTCAAAATAATATGTTGACCAAATTTTTTGACTTTTGACTGTCAAATGACCATTTTGCCCCTGCAGTTGACTGTGAAGCAATTAGGGTTTTTGACTGGGCAATTTGATGCTGTGAGTCTTGAAACTTGACATATGAATGCTTGACAATGTATATAGGCATGTGGGACTTGATTGGACCCTTGAAAACCTCAATTTCTTTGCAAGAACCAAAACCCTAATTTTGACTGTGTTAGGAGGCAATTGGACTGTGCAACCCTTGAGGGATTTTGAAGCTTGGTCTGGAGATTGATCTTGGCAAATTTTAAAGGATATGGGAGGGCAAATTTTGGGGTACAACAAACACGATATATGCATCAAGTCCTGCCATGTATTCATACGACCAGGCAAAGACCTCAACATAATCGTGTAGCAATTGAATCAGACGCTCTTTGACACCAGGTTCCAGATTGGCACCCACCTTAACTTCTCTTTTGTCTTCTTAGGTACCTAGGTTGATTGTGTCCACTGGTTCTTCGTGGGGATGAATGGTCCTCTCTTCTTGTTGTAGTAACCTGAAGAGTTCCCCTGGCACTTCACAATCTTCCTCACCTTCGTCTCCGGCTTCGTAGATTAGATTTTTAGAGTCACCAAAGGCCATAACTAAATAGTTACCCATGGGATCCTGAGTGGATGTAGACCTGCATTGTGAGTATGAGTGTGTGTAATAGTATAGCTATCTTTTAAAGAAATGAAAATGTAAAAAAGAAAAACAATGAGCACAAAGTTTGTATGCAAAAAACGTCCATGATTCATTGATGTCATATGGAAATTAGATGATAACCCTTACAAATGGACCATTGTGCCTCGGGTAAGACACAAGGTTTTAAGAGTTTGAATTGTTTTAATATTACAGATCCGACAAAATTTAAAGATAAATTACTGTGGGATAAATGTGATTGGGACAAAATCTCTAGCCTCCCAGTTGCTGAGCCCTCCACTGACAGTTGGGAAAATCCAATCCTCCAGGTTATAGCTGTCTTCATCGTCCTCCACGACGCTGACTTGGTGGTTGTTGATCTTCAAGGGTGGTCCTCCGGCACGAGCGCGGCGTACAACCTTCTGGGCTCCTGAAGTGAAACCCAAACCAAATTTGTCATATTTGTATGGGATATATAGGAGTTGGCCCCAAATAGTGCACCCGCCTTCTTCTATCACTGCCTTGGCATCTTTAAAAGACGACATCTTGAGCGGAGGCCTTGTAATCTTGGGGACTTGAGAAACAGCCTTGGTTACTGCCACAGTTTGCGGGACTTCTTCAAAGTTTTGGAATGGAGTTTCAATAAATTCACCATCTAATTCCACATACCTGAAGGAATTTAGATGGATGACCATATATTCTTCTTCTCCATGAACAATGACTATTTTCCCCTGAATTGGATATTTCATCATTTGATGCAACAAAGAGGTAACGACACCAACATTGTGGATCCACGGTCGGCCTAATAAGCAGGAATATGAAGGGAGAATATCCATTACATAAAAAGTTGAATCAAATGTTTGGGTTCCAACTTTTATGGGGATGTCCACTTCCCCATGCACCATCCTTTTTGAGCCGTCAAAGGCCCGCACAACTATGTTGCTAGGTTTCAAGGTCAATCCTTCATAGTCAAGTCTATCAAGAGATTTTTTAGGCAACACATTTAGAGAAGAACCGGTATCCACCAAGACATGAGCTAAAGTCGTTCCCCTGCATTCGACTGAGACATGCAATGCCTCATTATGCTTCCCCCCCCCCCTTGGCGTTAAATCAGCATCCGAAAAACCTAAACCATTATCTGCGGTCAAGCTGGCTACGTAGTCTTGGAACTGATCGACAGATGTTTCTTGGGGTACATGGGCAGTTTTAAGGAACTTTACCAAGGCCTTTGCATGAGCCTCAGAACATAATAATAAAGCTAGCATGGAAACTTTTGATGGAGTTTACCCCAGTTGCTCGACTATGTTGTAGTCGCTTCTTTTTATGATCTTTAGATTTTACTCCATCTCTTTTCAAGAGGTCTCAGGGATAGCTACTGATTGTGCCTTCGTCCGGACAGGCTCAACCAGAATACCTTTACCTTGAGTCTCGGTTGACTCGGCAGCAGGAAAGTTAGTAGGGGTGATAACAGGGATTGTAACAGTTTTGTCAACATGAGTATTAGCAGAGATGATTGCAGGACTAGGAATAGCTTTTGGAGGAGCAACAACAACAGGAATGATGACGGGTCCAGAAATAGCTTTTGGAGGAGAAATTTCTGGAGAGAATACCCTTCTACTGCGAGTTATCTTGCTAGTCCCTGCGATGTTACTGATATCAGAGTCAACTTTCTCAGAACTTGAATTTTCAGCAGCTGGCCAATCTTGCTTGATACCGTGATAGTAGACATCACCTCCATAATTCTATGGGACGGTTTTGTATGACGAATACGGGATTGATCCAGGCATTGTAATTATCAACAGAGCTACTTTCGGAACTGATGTAATTCTAACGGGTCTTTTGGTGGAGACCCTGGAAGAATTTGCGGAAATGGTCACAATGGAAACATCATTATAAGAAACAATTGGAATATAAGTATTTTCGAACAAAATCTCCTTATTATTTATTAGGCATTGAACGCATGCTTTTAACAAATGACAGCTGGTTGGTGAGGATAAACAAAAATGACAGCTTTGATCACAGCCTGGGAGTATGCCGACATTCAACAAGTTCTTTTTGATAGTCAGGAGTGGAGTCACAAGTTCATCAACCAAAGTAACAAACATATCTTCCTCAATGGCATTGACATTACGACCGCGCTTGGGCATAGGGGAAGTGATTACATTGGGAATTTCTGGCACGTCGAATTCAATCTCTTTAACTTTAAGAAGGTCTTGTACTTTGTTTTTCAGAGCCCAACAGTTGTTAGTGTCATGGCCGGGACTCTCAGAATGGTATGCACAACGGGCATTATGATGATAATGAGGAGAGGTTGTGTTAGTATTCTTTGGAGCTTCTTTCAAAGTCACTAGATTGGATCTCAACAAATGTGGTAATACTTGAGATAGTGTCATGTTAATTAGGGTGAACTGTCTGACTGGTCTTTCCGTTCTTGGCTGGTTACTTCTTTGCTAAGCAGGCGCAGGTTTAGGAATCATGACAGCCCCCACCATTGGACGACGTTCAACCCTATCTTGATTTTTCTGAGGATATATAATAACTTCTTTTTTTCCAATGAATGGTTTTCTTACAGCAGCAGAGGATGCATCTTTCTGAATCTTCCCATTATTTATCCCGACTTCCACCCTTTCTACGGTCAATACCAATTCGGTAAAGCCTTCCGATGAACTCCCAATTAAGTTATTGAAGAAAGGACCAGACAAGGTGCCCAAAAACATGTCTACCAACTCTCTTTCAGATAGGGGAGGATGGACTCTCCCTGCTAAGTCCCTCATTTTTATGCGTAGTCTTTAAAGCCTTCACTTGAAACCATGGCCATACTCTTAAGTTGAGTACAGGTGGGAGCAAGATCAGTGTTGTATTGGTATTGTTTGTAAAAGGCGGCGGCCAGATCTTCCCAGTTATGAACATTGGCTCTTTCTAACTGATAAAATCAATCAAGTTGAGTCCCAGATAGGCTGTCTTGAAAGAAATGTACCCATAAATCCTTGTCGGTAGTATGAGGCTGTATTTTCCTCACATGGGACCGGAGATGCATTTTGGGACATGAAACTCCGTCATATTTGGCGAACACTGGTGCCTTGAATTTTGGAGGAATGACAATCCCATATACTAGACCCATCTCCTCAAAGTCCAATCCAGACACTTTTTGAATTTCCATTGCGCTTAACCATTCTTACAGATGCTTATACTTGTCATGGGCTGGAGGATATTGTTCTTTAGAATAATCTTCTTCTTCCTCTTCCTCTTCTGAATCTGGCTGGACAACTGCTTCCGTGCCTTTCCCATCTTGATTATCTTTCTCACCAGATGACGTTGCAAAGTCTAAGGTCCCTCTTGCTTGTCCTTGGAATCTTCTTCCCATGTTTAGAACTCCAGTTATTTGCTTTGCTTTCTTTTTCTTCTCTTCAACCAGTAAGGTCTTAAACTCTTATTATCCTTTGGCTAGAGTTAAGAACATCTGTTGAAACTGAGCATTTTGTTCTTGGAGGTCCTTCACTGTTTGCTCGAGATCCATCTTACTGAAATAAACAGTAGAAAGATGAGGAGACTTGTTGCAAGAAACCTGCTTATGTTATGAATGGTAAATGCATAATCAATGATTTCAAGGATTTTAAAGATTCAAATTTGTTTTAGACAAAAAGGAAACACACGTTATATTAATAAATTAAAGATTGAGTACATCAATTCCTCTTTGGGAAAAATAATACAAAAACTCTAAGATAAAAAGATTGTACGCATCCTCTTTGGTGTGATGTAGGCATTCAGAGCCCACTCCTCATGAAGTTGCTTAGTGAGCTCTAAAACCTTCTTCTCGCTAGCGTAGAATTGGACTTCGAAGGTGTCTCATTCCCCCTTGAGTTATATCCAATCTATTTGTAAGTCTTCGATAGAGGTGGGCATGTCAGGATGTAGGACAGTGTATGAAACATCTCCTTCCATAACAGGCTCAATGATTACCAGGAGAATGGAGGGATAAGGCATCATAAGACTTTGAGTGTGAGTTTGTACCCACTTTAGGTAAGGATCAAGAGGGATGGAATTCTTATGCCTCAATGTCTTGCTATCTACCTTGTTTAACATCCTCCAAGCTCTTATGAATCTCTGGCAAAGACCTTAATCGTCTTTCTCGTAGTCAAATACTAAACCTTGAATGAGCATCTCATGTGGGCCATCCCTTCGGGCGTAACCAAACTGTCTTAAGGCTAAGTAGGGGTTGTAGGTGATACCTCCCCTAATGCCAAGTAAAGGGACATTAGGGAATTCTCCACAACGGTCGACAATAGTAACATTTTCTATGGATCGGGAAAACCAATGAATGTATGAATGTTTGAGCGTTATCAACCTATGTGACCACCTTGAACCTTGCTCGTTCTTCAATACAGATTGGGGAAGATGCGAAATAAACCATCTTGCCAAGATAGGAGTAAAACACATAAGGATACCTCTTTATCTCGTACTGCGAGTGTGAAAAGAATGTAAGATGTCCCCTAGCAAAGTAGGCATTGGGTTACGAGACACGAAGATCTTAACGGTGTTCACATCTATGAGTTGGTCAGGATTTGGAAACGAAACCATTCCATAGATGAGGAGAGCCACAATTTCTTCAAAATCTTGCAAATTCAAAGAGTTCCAACAGTTTTGGGCTTTCTCAAACAAGAACTTTGATAGGAAACCCTTGACACCACTCCTTGTTTCCTAATTGGTTGTGACATCAGATGATTGCAAGTGTAGATCTTGAGCAATCTCTTCCGGCTTTGGATCTCTTTCCGTACCATTAAAATGTAGTTGATTGAGAATGGGAATCCACAAGAGTTGGGAGAATTCTTCCAAAGTTGGCACAAGTTGATAATCGGGAAATGTGAAGCAATGGTGTAAAGGATCAAAGAACTGAAAGAGCACTTTCATCACGTCTTCATCAGTGTCGAAGGTGACCAAGTTTACTAGGCGACCATGTATTTCGGTAAATGGAGAGTTTTCAGGAATCCTTGATGCTAGTTCCTTAAGTTGAGGAGGGATCCTTACAAGATTGACTTGAATAGTTTTCCTGTGAATAGAATCCATGTCCTACAAAACAGAACAAAGATAAATCCCAAGATCCTTGAAATGGTTAGTGAATGATTATGATGTTATAATGTTCATTATGTTATGTACAAGTAAATATATACAAACAAAGAAAACAAGTCCTTAGGTTTAGGATTGCATGGAGTTTTATAGGTAAGTATCCTCTTGAAGTTTAGTTGGCTTAAAAACTGTCCTAGAAATAGTAACCGGGTTCTAAGTAGCTCAATATCACTGGTTTGTTTCCTTTAGAATTATTTCAACACAAGCCTCTTTAATGGCGACCGAAATATCCCAAAAAACCAAACCTCAATGAGTGTAGTATCGAGTATCTGCCAACTTCGGACTGCACCAAAGCCGGTCATCTCACTATGTTCTAAAGGCCAAGTTGGTAAAGTAAAGGTTCTAAAAGTTCATTAGTGCTTCATGACATCACTCAGCGGCCCCGTATTCTCCTTGATTAACTCAAGTTCTACCAGTACCCACAAATACGTCGCACTAACGTAGCTATTTCTTAGACCATGTCGGTATACCCCACACAGTTTCCACAATGTATTGCTACTTACCTATAAGGTAACCCAAATCCGGGTAGAGGATTCAAACCCAAAAAAAGAACCATAATATAAAGAAAACAAGTCAAACAATGAAAGCAAGTAAATATGATCTAACCTAAGGTAACCCCACTTTTAGAATTCTCCCCAGTAGAGTCGCCAGTTCTGTGATACGGTGGGAGAACTGACTTGAAGGTTTTGCGTTTGATCACAAATGTTGCGGTTAGCAAGAGTCACCACCGACTTTTATTTTATCCAAAAGGAAAGGTGAAAAAGCACAGGAAAGACCTTTGAGATTGTTTCTTGAGTTCGGGGGGGGGGGGTAGATTATGAAAATGGAAGGTATTAGTACCCTTTTCATCCATGGTTTTCCATGGGCTCTTATTTACTTGCTAGATCACTTGATTTTGTTTGAAATTGTACTCTGTGTGGTTTTTGAAATTAGTTTTTAAAGAGGCCATTGTTTAGGCAAACTTTGTAATAATTCTCGTTTGTAAGAATGTATACAAAGATGTTGATCTTTTGAAATTATTTTCAAGTTTGTAAGATCTTTTGAAAGTGTAGGTGTTTGTTTTTTAAAATAACAAGGATGTTTTGTTTTGAAATGGAGTAAGTAATTAGGAGCATTCTACCTACTCAAAAGTCTTTCATGTTCATTTCCACTTTCCTTTGACATGTTCATTTTACCAATTTGGTAAGTAATCCTATCTTTGGATGTAAACGGGATGGGCGTGGGTCATCGTATAACCATGATTAGCAATGTTGCAAGGTATCTTAACATTCTCTTTTAGGGACTAAGATCATTTGAAACGCAACATGGATAGCGTCATCGAGGGACTATGATCTTGTATTTTGCTTATTTTTGCTAAGAGACCTCACATGCGTAATATGCCCATTTAGTAAGGCAACTAAGTGGATTTACCCTAGGGGTGCTTGTGTGCAAGTGTATTGTTTTCATGCTTGGTTTTTTCTTTGATTAGGGTTTTCTAATTGATTGGTTTTAGTCTTTCCATACAAACCCTAATTACTAACATTTATATAAAGCGATAAATTACGGAATTTAAAATTACTACGCTATTACATCATTAGGGGAAGGGGTGTATAAATTATAAATGGGGATTGTAAGAAAATAAAGCCTAATTATCTATTACAACCATATTGAATTTGTACAAGAATTAAAATAAATAATGTACCAAATGAATAAATATACAAGGATGTGAACGTAAAGTAAATGGATATTTTGTTTGGTTTTTTTAGGAAAAGGGGGTTTTGTTTTAACCTAATTAACTAAAAGAAGAATAATTAATTAAAAGTAAAAACTAAATTTACTAGGAAAATAAATTAAATAAAACCCTAATTTATTAATTGATTAAAAGGAAATTAAGTTTATAAGAAAAATATATTTTTGGTATTTTTGTCTTAAAAGTAATTTATATTAAATATTAAAATAATATATTTAAAATGTGTAAAAGAAAATAATTAAAACCCTAGTTTTTTTAATTAAATTTACAAAATAATTAGTGAAATAGATAAATTATGATCAACTAAAATGATTTTTTGTGTAAATTTATAGATTTACTATGTCAAAATATAAATCTAACATTTTTATATTTTTATGATTTTTTAGTATTAGAAAAATATTTAAGAAAACAAATAAATAAAAGAAAGAAAAAAGAAAAATAAAATGGGCCAGGGGTGTGGATAGCCTACAAGGGGGGTTAACAGTAAGAAAAAGAACAAAATGGCCCAAGGGGGGCCCAGGCGCCTGTCCAAAAAAAGTTAGAATGTGCAAAAATGTGAAAAAAAAACCAAAAGGGTACCACTAGGGCTCGAACCCAGGTCCCTCTAGTCCCAGGCGCGCTCTTCTACCACTAGGATGGCTATACATCCGTTTATATAATCAAAACAATAAATACATAACATCAATCCAGTATTGAAAATGACTTCATCTTCAACCTCAAGCCATGGTTCCTGTAACTTGCTCATTTCTCAACAAAAATGAAATATACAAACATGAAAGTTGCTCCATTTTTTCATACGAATCCAACCATATAAAAATGATAAGCTATAAATCAAATATGAATGAGAATTTCTAAAAGTACCAAATTCTGACCTAAATATTTTAGAAAGTTCAAACTCAAAATTCTCCTAGCTCAATCAAAATAAATGAAATCTATGGACATGTATAGTTTCAGGGCAATGATGTCTACATTTTATCTTCACAAATGCAAGCCTAACATTGCCTAAATATGAAGATAGAATTTCAAGAAAAATACCTCAAAACTGGAAATCGTGAAATGGATTTGAGCTTGTTTCAGGCAGTGGTGATGATCAGGCTAGCTTCCTCAAGTCCCTAGGAAGCTAATGCAATGGTTTGCTTGAGATGAGAGTAGCTGAAATGGCCTGGAGAAGTCAAGTTGCAGACTCTGGTTTTTGGTTATAGAGGTTATGGTAAATGGTGTTACAGTTCTGGAATAAGGATGGAGATGAGTTGTATTTGATGTAAGGAAGCTTTAGGAGTGAATTTGAAGGAAAACACACGAGGGAAATGAGAGATACAAGTTTAAGGTCAGAACTGTGTATCAATGGAGTTTTTTGTGCAATTTCTGGCTAGAGGGAATTTGGGAGTGTTTCAGGGTGCTAAAACTCGTCCCTTGGCTCACAAATAGTGACTCTATTTATAAGCAACAAGTTTGGAGTGTTCTAGTTGATTAGAATTCAAATTTACATGTTTAAGTTCAACATGTGATTTTTTTGACAAAACAAGTTTCCATGCCTTGTACTTGGTTCATAGAGTGGTTATGCTTTAAACAAGCTTGCTTCTGACTTTTTGGATGAATTGTGATTAGAGGGAACAAGTTAGAGGCTCAAGAATGGACTTTATGCAAAAAGCTTGCTTTACAAGAATGACAATGTTAACTTTGTGCCATTAATGGAAATGCAACTTGGATAATAGCTCAATTGCTTGGATCAAAGCCCTAACAGCTGTATAAACATTTAATTATGGAATGAAAAACAAGTTTGAGGTCTGCAAATCAAAGATTATGCACCCTAGCATGGATTTGGTTCATGTGTTCATCAAAAAATGACTTGTAATTCAAGTTTGAAAATCCTAACTTGCTCTCTTCGATTCTCCCTGCTCAAGAATGATCTCAACGAGTTATTGGACATTTTAGAAAGCTTGTAATGTTCTCTAAAACCCCTATTTGAATCACTTTTTAAAATTCCCCTTGGAACTATATGAAAAAGTGCCATGAAGTTAGGTCAAAATTCTGACCAAAACTAGGGCAAAATTTCACTGTGTTACATTTCATAACCATGACTTTATGAATTAATAACTTAAGATCCAAGCATTTTTAGAAGAAGTTGTGTAAAGAAATGTTGTAGATATCATGGATATCTACAACTTTCATGTTGAAATTTTCTTTTTAATCATCTTTCATCATGGTGAAAAATTGGCTCAAAGTTATGAAAAAACATGAAGTTTTAAACACTTAGAAAAATTTCTAAGTTAGAAAACTTTGACTTTTCAAAATGAAATCTTGAATTTTTGATTTCTTGAGAAATAAGTTTCATATTTTGACATGTTTTTATGAATTGTGATCTTTGACATTGAATTTTGACCAAAAAGTCAAAGTTTAACTTTTCAGTGTACAGTTGACTTTTGATCAGTTGTCTGAAAATTCACTGTCAATCCAATTGATCTTGAGCAATGTTTTGGGTCATTCCATTAGGTCAAAATGATACAATTGAACTCTTGAAATCATGGTTCAAACCAATTGACCATTTGCTAGGTCAAAAATAAAAAATTGCCCCTTCTTAGTCAAAACCCTAATTTTGACCATTTTGCCCTTTTGATGATTTGATCAAATTTCTTGGGGAATTATGGTCCAATATTGATCAAATGATACATATTAGTTTATAATATTAATGTGGATCAAAAATTACGAAGTTTGACTGTAAATTGGCCATAGTTGAATTTTTCTCCAATACAGCTGATTTTTAAGTTAACTGCTCAATTGACTGAGCAAAAGTGTGATCCAAAGCTTGAAACTTGACATGAGTAATCTTGAGGGTCCATAGTGATCCATGAAAGTCATATGGGGCATGGGAAGTTCAAAATCCTTGTGTAATCTCAAACCCTAGTTTTGGTCATCAGTGCTTAAGCAGGTGTCTTGAGCTGATCAACCCTAATGCAGTCTTGAGTCAAAGGAGATGTTGTGAGAAAATTCTTGATAAATGAGATGGGAAATTTTAGGGTACAACAAATTTCATTATCTTTTGTCGAAGGATCCTCTTTGGGACATTTTTTGTTGATCATATTTTCCGTTATTCACACCCAAAATATCAGAAAAAATACATTTCCTCGTATTTTGGGGTTGATGATTCATCAAATGAAACATGAATAGATTCTTCAATCGATGATGTTCCATGATTGTAAATTTTATATACTTTACTCGAAGACGAGTATCCTAGGAATATTCCTTCATCATACTTAGCATCAAATTTACTAAGATAGACCTTTTTGTTATTTAAAATGAAACATTTGCATCTGATAATGAGAAAGTAAGAAATGCATGGTTTCCTACCTTTATGTAATTTATAAGGTGTATTCTCAAGGATTGGTCGAGTGACCACCTTGTTTAATACATGACATGCAATATTAATTGCATCTGCCCAAAAGTACTCCGGCAAGCTCATTTCGCTTATCATGGTCCGAGCCAATTCTTCTAAAACACATTTTTCATGCTCAACAACACCATTTTTTGATGGAGTTATTGGACATGAAAAGTTATGAGAAATCACATTTTCGTTAAAAAATGGAAATTAATAGTTTACAAACTCACCATCAGGATCACTATGGAGTGTGATAATTTTCAAATTAAAAATATTTTAGACAAGCTTAGCAAAATAAACTAAAGCCTTAAAAGTTCCATCCTTATGGGTTAGAAATAATGTCCAAGTGAATCTTGAGTAGTCATCCAAAATTACAAACCCGTAATAATTACCTCCTAAACTTTTTATCCTCATAAGGCAAATCTAGATGGAGAAGCTCGAGATGTTTTGATGCTGAAACAAACTTTTTATATTTAAATGACACCCTCGTTTGCTTTCCCATTTGGCAAGCATCACATATTTTGTCTTTTGAAAATTTAATCTTTGGAAAACCAGTCACTAGAATCTTGGATGCTATTTTATTAATTAAGTAAAAATGCATCTTGCTTAAACGCCTATGCTATAACCAAGAATCTTCACTCTTGGTGACTAAGCATTTAGCTCCATGCATTGATACATCATCCAAATCAAGCATATAGATACTATCAACCCAACACTATTACAAAACGCGTAAACAACAACACCATGGTCACCACGGTTCTTCACTACATTGTGGTGACATATCTAAAATAAGGCGATCCCATATTATTTTTGTTTTATAATTAAAAATTATTTGTATATAACAACGATTGAGAATCCAACTGTGGTAAAACCATCAAACTTTCATGGGTTCGAACCTCGACACAATCATATATATTATTCCTTTAATGTTAAAGCACGACTTTTCTTTTGTATTTATTTTTATATAAAAAACTTAAAGGGATATGACTATGTTTGGTACGTTCTACCTTTGTGATATATTTATAATAAATAAATACTTATAAATATGGTTGGTAGAGAACCGTTGTGAAATAATTTACCCATATATAAGCGAATTAACTCTCACTTATTGGAAGTAGTGTCGTTTCCTTCACAGTGAAACCCTAGCACCCATTTTCTATTCTTCTTCGCTATTATCCATGAATCTTGTGCTTTATACATTAAAGTATTCTTCTTCTTACATCTTATTGTTAGATAGTTCCCCATTATCTCGTTTGTTGCATGTTATTTTTGTTGATTAATTGTTCTAATTTTTTCAAATTCGTCTTCACTACCTTAACAAAAACCATACTTTGGCTATGGTACATTATTGTTTGTGTAGCTATGGAAAAAAATACATCATTGTTTGTGTTGCATGTTATGTTTGTGTAGATATGGTACATTATTGCATTTTCACATGTTGATAACTTTCATGGTTATTGTAAGACTCAACAAGAATAACACTTTTTAGTTAATGAAGAAACAAAAACAGAAGAAAACTTCATCTAGTTTGAGATACAATGAGAAGAAATATAAGAAGTATGAAGCTGTTGTGTAAGCTTCTTCCTCCCTATATTTATTTTTCATTACTTCACAAACTATAAGAACTTCATAATTGATTCTTGTTCCCCAATTAGTTTCAATAAAAGGTGCGTCCTGGAAATTTATAATATATCTTTTTCATTGCTTACAAATTTATGATATCTGGTTCTGTTGTATGATTTTGTTTGAGTTTATTATATTCTATGTAGATTGTTTCCCTAACCATCACATAAAATACATTCATTTAAATTGACATTGTGATACAGTGGGAGAACTGACTTGGGTGTTTTGCATTTGATTGCAATGTTACGGTTAGCAAGAGTCGCCACTGACTTTTTTTTATCCAAAAGGAAAGGCTGAAAAGAACAGGAAAGACCTTTAGAGAAGTTTTCTTGAGTTCTGGGGGTAGATTATGAAAAGGGAAGGTATTAGCACCCTTTCCATACGTAGTTATCTATGGGATCTTAGTTGCTTGCCAGATTACTTGCTTTTATTTGAATGTGTGCTTGTGGTGTGTGTTTTTGAAATTATTTTGAAAATATCTTTGTAATGGTTCTCGTTTCTATAAGAACGCGTACAAAGTGTTGTTTAAAAAATAACTCAAAGAGCTGTTTGTAGAATGTGTTTTTGAAAGAGAGTTTGAAAAGGTGTCTTCTTTGTAATTACTCTCGTTTCTATAAGAACGTGTAGAAAGTGTTTGTCTTTTGAAAATGTTCCAAATGAGTGTGTTGGTGTGTAAAATGTTTTTGTTGTGAGCAAGCGAGCAACGAGGAGCGAATCTACCTACTCAAAAGGTCTTAAATGTTCTTTTCCTCCTCCTTTAGATGTTACTATCTTACCATTGTTTTAGTAAGAAGCCCCATCATTAGATGTGAAGGGACGGGTGTGTGACATTTGTATAGTCATAGAAGGCAACCTATAGGACGTTTTAGCAATGTCGTTTATGGACTAGATCATTTACCAAAGACGACATCAAGGGTCATCAAGTGACTACGATCTTTTATCGAGGGTCTTTGCTAAAATGCCCATGTTCGAGAAACATGACTATTTTTCCGATAGACAACAAATGAGATTACCCTAAAGGGTGCATGTGTGCAAAGTGTATTTGATTTCATGCATTTAGTCTTTGATTTTTTTGGTTGTCTATTTGTTGTTTTTATCTTGCCATACACACCTAATTACTAGCAATATATGAAAGCAATAAAAATGCGGAAAAATAAAGTCCTATGCTATTACATCATTAAGGGGATTAGGTGTACAAATTTATAATGGGGATTATGTGAAATTAAAGTCCTAGTTATCTATTACAACCATATTGAAATAATATATAAGAAATGTAAAAATGGAATAGTCTTGTTTTTGTTTAAGAAAAGAAATAAGTTTGCTAAAGAAAACATTTTTGATCTTTGGATTTTTGAGTTTTAAGAGGGATAAAATAAAGTATGTAAATATAAAATGTTTTTTTTTTGTGTTTTTGGTTATTAAAAGCTAAAATAAGATAAATAAAAGGAAAAGGAGTCAGAATCAGCACATTGCTGAAACGAGAAGGAACAAAAGCTCTGACTCTGATACGCTGTAAGAGAGAAAATGTTAGTAGGAAAGTAGACCGTCAGAAGTTCTGGGCCTGGGTACACCAAGTTCTGAGGTTGCTGGGGATAAAGGAAAACCTAGAAGTTCTGATTGTTGAAGGGGTTCAGAAGCTATAGTGTAGTTGGGAACCTAGAAGTTCATATATCACTGGCAAGTCAAAAATTCTGGTTGCTTGAGAGAGTGAGATGGTAATGTTGTTGGGGTGAGGATATCTTGAATTTATGATCTACGAATATTGTCTGACAGCTAAATGGGTAAAAATGTCAATGAATGAACCTAAAAAAGATGCTTCTGGGGTTAGAACCCAGGACCCTTAGTACTAATGTCTTATGCGTACGCTTTCTACCACTGGGGGTGGCTGTACATCCAGTATTAGACGCAAAAGCATAAACATGTATTACAAAGTAAACTCTGATGATAAGCTCCACCTCCTTCTCCGTCCTAAATAGAACATCTACAACTTAGTCATTTCTCAACAGAACAGAAAAACACAAACATAATAATTATGGCAGGTTTCCATCATGGTTTCAGAAACATAAAACATGTCAAGACTGTAAATCAGAAACAAACATGTGTCTGCTAATCCTAATTTCTTCAAGAAGTTCTGAACTGACATTCTCCGTACTTAGGAAGAAAATACATGAAACCTCAGAATATGTACAACATCAGAATCATGATGTCTACATTGTATTTTGAACATACAAGTTTAACAATACCTACGTGATATGATGAGATTCAGCAGAAGCTTACCTTGCAGCTGAAAAAGGTCCTGTGAACTGGAGCCTAGTTCTGACTGCTTGTAATGTTCTGATCAGCTTCCTCACGTGCTCAGCAGACTAGAACAACCTTTAACTTGGGCTATGAATGACTTGAAAATTCTGGAACAACCAAGAAGTAAAGTTCTGACTTTTTATGGTGGAAATTGATGGGGAACGTGTTACAGTCTGAAAACAGAAGTTAGGATGGTTTCTAAATGTATGCCAGAAACTGTATGGATGATTTGGTCAAGAAGCACTTGAGGGAAACTGGAGTTTGAATGTAAGAATAAAAAACTAGTAGGTTTTGTATTTGTGCTTGCAGTTCAGATTCCTGGAATTTTTAGCAAGGTTTCAAAGATTTTTCTGACCGGCCCCTTCATAGTTGCAAATGAAGTTCAATTTATAGGCAAGAACTATGTAGCTTGGAGAAGTCAAAAGTACCACCATCATGCTAGCGTACTGGCTTGTTCTTGAAGCAAGTTAAACAAGTATGGTGGTTAGAAGCTTTTAGCCGTGCCTAAATTGGATTTGTAAGCATGAATTAAGGAAAAGTACCCTCAGAAGAAAATGCAAAGCATGGGCCCAACATACTCTTGTACAAAAGTTTTCTTTTTTCAAGGACAACATTGTACTTCTATGCCACACGTGGGGAAATCCTTTGGATAAAAACTCAAAAGTGGTTGTGAGCATTAAATGATGGAGATTTATCAAACCAGAAATCCTGCAATATGAGATTATGCATTATAGCTTAATTCTGGGTCAGAAGTTCAGCATCAATGCAACTTAGAACAAACATCCAACCTCTGATCCTTGAATCTATTTGCTCCAGCATGTTCTGAGTGAGTTCTCAGACTTTCCAGTAAGCTTATGACATGATTTGTAAGCCCTCTTTGAATTACTCTTGCAACTTCTGACTGAACCTTTGTGAAACTGGCCCAGAAATTGTAAACAAATTCTGATTTGAAAATGCTCAGAATTTACTAAGTGTTTAAATTTCAGAGACGTGACTTTGAAGATGTATAACTTGAAATCCCAGCATTTCTAGAAGAAGTTCTGCTCTGCAATATTTTAGGTCTTATTGAGATCTAAAACTCTTGTGTTAGAAGTTCTTCGGGAATCAACATGCATCATGGTGAAAATCTAGCCAAAAGTTCTGAGCTTGTCATATTTCTTAAACACTTAGAAAAATTCTAAGTATTTAGAATTTTGACTTTTCCAAAGTAATTTTGACTTTTGAATTTCTTGATGAAACAAATTTCATATTTCAACATGTCTTGATGAAATATGATTCTTGAAACTTGATTTTGATCCAAAAGTCAAAGTTTGACTTTTCAATGTGCAAATGACCATTTTGTCCATATGAATGACTTTCTTGGAAAATTTGTAATTCAAGGCTTGGAATTGGATGGAAGCAAACTTGAGGGTCCAAGGTGATCCTTTGAGAAGTAGAGGGAAATATTAGGGGTACAACAGACATAAATACTTATTGTTGTACCCCAAAATTTTCCCTCCCATTTTTAAATAAAAATTGACTCAAGATGCCTCCTCATGCTCCTAGGGTTCTCAATTGCTCAAGACTACTCAAGGGTTGGCCAAACAAACTCCCATCCTAAGCAGTTGACCTACAACTAGGGTTTTGCTTCTCTCAAAGGAAATTGGACTTCTAATTCCTCAAGTGGATTTAATGGTTTCTCATATGTCTCAAAGAACCCTAATGCCAAATTCCAAGCCTTGCAGCACAAGTTTGATTAATCAATTAGTCAAATGATTGAAAATAACCTATATTGGGCAAAAAGTCAACTTTGACCAATTTACAGTCAAAATTCAATATTTTTGGTCAACATCAACATTTTGAAGTCACATTAATCATTTTATCAAGGGTTGATCATGATTCATCAAGAAAACTCTCAATTCACCAAAAATCAAAAGTTACTAAATTAGGGTTTTCTTAAGGAGAAGTCAATTGAACTTTGACCAATCATAACTTTTGCATACTTCGTCAGATTTTTCTCAACCAAAGATAATTATGAAGGAAATTGAATTCTCTATAACTTTGACACTCTAAGCTCAAGTCCAAAAAATGCTTCATTTGAGAGATATGGGCCAAAACATTATAGGTCATTTCAAAAGTCAACAAAAAGACACTTTTTGTCAAAGTAATTTACCTTAAGATAAAGTCTTCAAATGAAAAAATGACCAACATGAATATATTTGGGCATATCTTGAGATTTCTAAAAAGTCCAAGATCATATTTATATGACAAAAATTGATAGAGTTATGATTGGTACAAGTTGGGAAATTTTGAGAAAATGCATGAAATTCAATTTGAGAAAACTTAAATTTTTGGGCTAATGGGCTTATCTTTCAAGGTCCAAACGTGTTCCTGACCTCATAATGACCTATAAGTCCATTCATGCACCATTTTAATTTTTATTTAATTTATTTTGATTTTTTCTCATTTAAATTCAAAATTAAATCAAATAAATATTAAGTGGAGGTATAAGGCATAAAAGGCTTTTGATTCAAATATTTTGGAGGCCCAAGATTACATTACAAATCGTGTGAAGCTTATTTTCAAAACAAATCTTCATGTTTTTTCTTATTCCAATCTTATTTTCATACAAAATCAAAGGTTGTTTTTACAAGAGGTTCAGGCCCATGTTTTGACCTAATCTTTTCCATTATAAACACACTTCATCTTCATACAAGAAAGGACACGAAAAAAGCTGCAAGAACACTATTGTACCCCAAAAGTTTCCCTCCAATTTTCTTCAAGATATATCCTCATGTTCTTAGGGTTTTCAATTGCCCAAGGCTACTCAAGAATTAATCAGACAAATTCTCCTCCTAAGCAATGGACCTACAAATAGGGTTTAACTTTTCTCAAGGAATATTGGGTTTCTAAGGCCTCAAGTGGAGTTAATTGTTTCTCATATGTCTCTAATAATGCTCATGCCAAGTTTCAAGCCTTGCATCACAAGTTTGCCCAGTCAATTGCTCAGATGACTGAAAATCAACTGTATTGGACAAAAAGTCAATTGTGGTCAACATACAGTCAAACTTCAACTTTTTTGGTCAAAATAAATATTTTGAAGTCATATTCATTATTTTATCAAGGGTTGATCATGATTCATCAAGAAAACTCTCAATTCATCAAAAGTCAAAAGTTACTAAATTATGGTTTTCTTAAGGAGAAGTCAATTGAACTTTGACCAAACATAACTTTCACATACTTCATCATATTTTTCTCAACCAAAGATCATTTTGAAGGAAATTCAATTCGCTACAACTTTGGGACTCTAAGCTCAAACCCAAAAAATGCTTTATTTGAGAGATATGGGCCAAAACATTATAGGTCATTTCAAAAGTCAACAAAAAGACACTTTTTGTCAAGGCAAGTTACATCAAGATAGAGTATCCAAATTTAAAAATGATAAAAATAGAGAATGTAGAGGACACCTTTAGCTTTCCAACAAGTCCAAGATCACTTTAAAATGATAAAAATTGAGAGAGTTATGATTGGTGCAAGTTGGGAAATTTTGAGAAAATGCATGAAACCTAAAGTGATCAAACTTGAGCTTTTGGGCTAATGGGCTGATGTTTCAAGGTCCAAAAGTGCATAAGGCCTCAATATGAACCTCATCACTTATTCATACACCCCTTGGGTTTTTGTTCTATTTTTTTATTTGTTTAAAGTTAAAATTAAATTAGATAAAGTCAAAGCTTTCTTACAAAGGTCCAAGCCCACTCTTTGTTTGACCTAGTTCATCACTATATTTTCTTCATTCAGACAAGAGCAATGCCATGAAACCCTTGTACAAGATCACCTTTCCAAAATTACAAAATATATCAAAACTATGGAAAATTAAAACCCTATCTTGCAGCCTCCTTCAAGGCCAAATACTTGTCACATTCAATTCCTGAAGAATTATAGGGTAAGAATGGATCAACCTTGATGATCCAAAGCATACAAAACTGAAATCTCATGCATCTCTGAATGCCATTAGTTTGTAAATTCACATTTTTATTTTCTTCATGCTTTAATCAAAACTAACACCACTAACATTCTTTTGAGGTATCACTATGCAGGATAGACCCATCGCATGGTCCCCATAATGGATAAATCGAAGGTTGCCATGTTGGCACTGTTTTGGGTTGTTTATGTTGTATCTCATAATACAATAGGAATTAGCCAAAACTAAGGTTCCATTGAACTCGCAAGGTCCAAATTAGGGGGGTAGGGTACCATTGAGGCACTGACTTATTTTATTTTGCAGGAACATAAAACGTAATCACCGGAGAAGACGATTGAAGCTAGGACTCTAGCATTTCTTCGATCCCGTAATTTGAGTTTATCATATAATTAATTGTTGTCACTGAATGACCAGATGAAATAGCCACCCCAGTGGCAAGGAAGCGCGCATTAAGGCATTCATATAAGGTTGTGGCTTCGATCTTGCCTTTTGACATTTTATTTTTTCATATTTTCTAATTTTTGCAGGTTTGATACATGTTGCCTTGCGCGCATCCCCCTAACACAGACGCGCGCCTGGCGGAGTGGAAAAGTGTATGGTGAAAAAGGCAGAAGGGCGTGGGTTCAACACCCACCCCTGGTATTTTCATAGTTTTTTTAGTTTCTAACCCTTTTTATTGATTTTTCTTCCCCTATGTATTTTTGGATAACATTAACTCTTTTGCCCTTAACCTTATTTTCACTTAGCCATAAAAAAAAACAAAACCTTTTTTTCAAAAACCCTAAAAATAATTAGGTTTTAGGTTTTTATTAAGATTTTTTTAATTTCATTAATTAAAATTTTTTTATTAATTAAAATTAAGTAGGTTTTAAGGTTTAATTAATTAATTATCATAAATCTTTCCTTTTTCATAAAAATTTTACCAAAAATGTCTTCTTTTCTATTTTCATTTTATTTTTACATTTTAGATCGACTGTATAGGTTTTACAAATGTAATCGCCTAGATCTTATTTTCCGCTCTCTTTTTTTCATTATCATGTAACTGCTCCAGGATGTAATAGTTATAGGTTTTCCTTTCCGCACTTTCTATTATGTAATTGTCCCAAAGCAATGTAATAGCGTAGAAACTTTACTTTCTGCACTTTACTGTTCTTTTTTATATTTACTATACTACTGCTTAGTAATTAGGGTTGTATGGTAAGATAAAAACCCAATCGATAGAAAATCCTAATTTCAAAGATAAAATAACTGAAATTAACACATCCTCACACTTGCACCTCTAAGGTAGCCTCTCATGTAGCCTTCGGAACAAAACGGTCATGTCCCTTGAAAGTGGGGGCGTTTTAGAAAATTCCCTCGAATAAAATATCATAGTCCGTCGATGACCCTTTCGATGTTGCCTTTTGATAAATGATCTACTCCCCTACGGAATTATGGCTAAAGAGTCCTTACTGGTTACCTTTGATGACCGTACGATGAACCTTCGCTTGTCCCTTCACATTCAACGACAGGGCTTCCTACTAACTAATGGTATGGATAGTACTATCTAAAGGAGAAGGAAAATTATAAGAACGACCTTGCATGGGTAGAACTCTTAATCGCTCGCTTACAAAACTCTTCAAACAAAAACATTTCACAAACACTTTCAAAGATATTTTCAAAATGCTTTGTATACACTCTTGAGGACCAATACAAGAGTCATTACAAAGTTCACCTTACATTGGAAAATTTTCAAAATATTTTTAAATCACATACACAAAAAAGAAAATTTTCAAAGTGAGCTAAGCGATTAAGAGCCCGTAGATAACTACGAATGAAAAGGGTGCTAACAACTTCTCTTTTCATAATCTACCCCCCGAACTCAAAATTTATCAAGGTCTTTCCTGTTCTTTTCACCCTTTCCTTATTAGATAAAATAAAAGTCGGTGGCAACTCTACCTATCCGTAACATTTGCGCTAAAACACAAACCAAGTTAGTTCTCCCACTGTATTATAGAACTAATGACTCTGCTGGGGAATACTTAAAGAGGGGTTACCTTAGAGTTTAGATCACTTTAATTGCTTTAAATTGTATGCTTTGTTTGCTTTATATTTGAGGGTTGCTTGGGTTTAAATTCTTGCAAAGATCCTACACCCAGATCTAGGGACCTTAGGTAAGTAGCAATAGATCAAGGAAACTGTACAATGTAGACCGATATGGTTGAAGTAATGGCTATGTTAGTGTGACAATTTGGTTTGTAGTAGTGTTCCTTGAGTCAGTCAAGGATAACACTGGGTTTCCGTATGGTGTCATAAGAACTAATTGACCTTTAGAATCTTAATTGACCCATCTTGGCCATTAGAAGGTAGTGAGATAGCCGGATTTGGTGCAAACCAAAGTTGGTTGATACTCAATACTACGATCATTGAGATTCGACTTTCAGGATATTTTGGTTGCAAGTCAGTTGCTTCGTTGAAATAAAACCTGCGAGAAAGATCAGTGATATGCGACTCCTAGAACCTGGTTACTTCTTAGGATAGGTTGAGCCAACTTGACTTCAATAGAAAAGGGTACTTACCTATGGACCTCATGCAAGCCTTTAAACCTAAGACTCTTGTATGCTTTGTTTATGTTTGCTATCTATTCAAACATGACATCATGACATCATGACATCATAAGATCAAATTTTCACTAACCATTTCAAGGATCTCAGGGACCTGTGATGCAGGTTTATCATGAGCAAGACTTCTAGCAAGGGGCAAGAGGATTTATTTTCTTCTAACCAGATGTCGTCAAAGATAGAAGTATGTTCTCTCAAGTCAAAGTCTAGGACCCAATCGACATGGTGAGCTTGATTCTTGTAGAAAGACCTTCAAAGACACAAAGTTCTTAAGTCAAAGCTGCAACCATACTCAACTTCTAACATTTCATTTTGTTTATCCTGCAAGATCCTTGTAAACATTGCATCCACATATCATACATGTCATTACATAACAGGTATTTCCCAAGACAAGTTTTCTCATCTTCTTACTATTTATTTCAGTAAAAGATGGCTCTCGAACAAACCGTCAAAGAACTTAAAGCTCAAAATTCTCAATTCCAAAAAATGTTCCTGGACTTAGCCAAGGGGCAGGACGAACTGAAGACCCTCATCATCAAAGGGAGGAATAAAAAGACCAGAAGACCAGTCGTCATTCAACATGGGAAGAAGGTTCAAAGGTCCTCCCAAGGAAGCTCAAGATTGTGATATTCCCTCTGACAAAGACGACAATCAGGGTGAAGACGAGAAGAGTGTGAAGGTTGAGAGAGGAAGCAACCTTGGTTATGGGAAAGATTCTGGTGAAGAAGACTATTATGCTGAACAGTATCCTCCGGTTGATGAAAAGTACAAATAGCTGGAAGATCGTCTTAATGCTATGGAAATCCAGAGAGTGTTTGGGTTGGATTTTAAAGAGCTGGGATTAGTCTCAAGTGTTGTTATCCCTCATAAATTCAAGGTCCCTACTTTTTCAAAGTATGACGGTGTCTCATGTCCAAAGCTTCATTTAAGGTCGTATATGTCTGGAAGATCCAACCCCATATTGCTGATAGAAAGTTGTGGGTACATTTCTTTCAAGAAAGCCTATCTGGTACGCAATTGGAATGGTTCTATCAACTGGAAGGGACCAATATCCGTACTTGGGAAGATTTAGCTGCTGCTTTTTACAAAAAATACCAATACAATACTGACCTTGCACCAACCCGTGTGCAATTACAAAGTATGACAATGGGCTCGAATGAAGACTTTAAGGAGTATGCCCAAAAGTTGAGAGATTTAGCAGGAAGAGTTCAGCCTCCTTTGTTTGATAGGGAGCTGGTTGACATGTTTATGGGAACTTTTACTGGACCTTTCTTCAATCATCTGATCAGGAGCTCTTCAGTTGGATTCACTGAGCTGATATTAACTAGGGAACATGTTGAAGGTGGAATCAGAAGTGGAAAGATTCAGGCAGCTACGTCTTCAAGTATTGTGAAGAAGACGTTAAATGTTGTGTATGGCTAGAAGGGTCGTGCTAGAGGTGACCACAATCAATTTGTAAGAGTGGTGCTAATTTATAACCCTACGCTTGTGCAACAACAACAACAAGGCAATCAACGTAGATTAGACACACCCAGGAGACAGTTTACTAAGATCAACATGTTGTTGTCTCAGGCATTACAACATCTGTTGAAAGCAGAGCTGATAACTTTAAGGGATCCTCCTCAAAATCCGAACACCTCTTCTCCTCGTTATAATCCTAATGTAAGATGCGCCTATTATTCCAATAATCCCGAACACGACACCAATAGCGGCTGGGCTTTCAAGAATAAATTTCAAGATATGATTAACAATAAAGAAATTGAGTTTGATCCTCCCGAGACCTCCAATGTGATTACTGCACCTATGCCTAAGCACGACAAAGGCATTAGTGATATTGATGATGTTTTGTATGTTTCTGCTGTAAGTGAATTGACTACTCCCCTCCTAATATCAAGAAGAATCTGTTGCAAACCATTTTATTTTCGGGTTGCATTGAAAGATGCTACTATTGTGCAACCCAACCCAATGGCTGCAAATTGATGAAAGAAGGCATTCAACGTCTGATGGGACAACCACATAGTACTAGTTAAGAAGACTCCCTTTATGGAGAATTTGTTTCAAGACTTGGAGCTGGAAGAGGTATCTATAATTTCCGGTACTCCTATCAGGATCACTTCAAAGGGCCCCGTGAAAATTACTGCCAAACCCAGAGTTGCTCTTCTGATAATCACCGCACCCGAACCAACTCCGTATTCCTCGGACAAAGCTATCTCTTGGAACTATGGAGTCGACGTCAACTACCATGGCGTTAAGCAAGAACCCTTGACTATTGAAAGTAAAGATACTGAAGTTACTGACCCCAATGTTGACAATACTGCTGGGACTAGTAAAGTTACTAGAAGTGGAAGGATTTTCTCTCCATAAATCTCTCCGAAGACTGTCGCCACACCAGTTTGTGTTACCATTATCGAGTCAATTACTGAGACTCGAGGCAAATAACAAATGTCAAAGCCTGCCTAGACAGAGGCACCTAAAGAAGTTACAACTGAAGATACCTCGAGGCAAGAGTTGGAGGAGGTATTAAAAATCATCTAAAAAAGTGATTACAAGATTGTTGAACAGTTGGGACAGACTCCCTCCAAGATATCCATGTTATCCTTTTTGTTGTGTTCTGAAGCCCATGTGAAGGCTTTGGTGAAGTTCTTAAAATTTGCACATGTACCGCAAGAAATCTCTGATGATCAATTTGAAAGTTATGTTGCTAGCCTGATGACTGATAATGGGCTAGGATTTTCTGATGTTGATTTGACTCCTGAGGGAAGAAACCATAATAAGGCCTTGTATGTCTCTATTGAATGAAGGGGCACTACCTTAGCTCATGTGTTGGTTGATACAGGTTCCTCTCTGAATGTCTTACCAAAGGGTGCTCTAGACAAACTTGATTGTGAAGGGGTTATGCTGAAACCCAATGATATTGTGATGAGAGCCTTTGACGATTAAAAAGGATGGTGCACAAAGAGGTGAATTATTCGATCACAGTAGGTTCACAGGTATTCGACTCTACCTTCTATGTAATGGATATTCGGCCGGCCTATTCCTATTTACTTGGACGCCCTTGGATCCATGGGGCAGGTGTTGTTACTTCCACATTACATCAAAAGCTGAAATATTATGTGAAAGGAAAGGTTGTTACAGTTTATGGTGAAGAAGAGTACATGGTGAGTCACTTGAACTCATTCAAATATGTTGAGATGGACGGCGAATTCATCGAAACTCCCTGTCAGACCTTTGAGGTTATATTTCGGACAACTACCGTTACTAAAGACGTTTCTGCTATCCCTAAGGCTCCAGGGTTCCACCCAGAATGGCTTCTTTGAAGGACGCCAGAGTTATGGTAGAAGAAGGTGATTGCACTACTTAGGGTCACCTTTCTAACATTCCTTACAAGTATGACAAATTTGGTTTGGGTTTTACTATAGAGGCTCAGAGGGTTGTGCATCATGCTCGTGCTGGAAGACCATCATTCCGTGTCTACAACAATGGAGTCAACATGGTAGAAGAAGATGGCAGTGACTACGACCTAGACAATTGGATTTTTCCTACCATCAGCAGTGGGCTCAACAATTAGATGACTGGATATGTTACACCAACCTCCTTTAGTCAGGAGTAAATTCTATTTTCTTGTTTTCTTGCTTTTAAGTTTTTGGATATGTAATTTTAAACAATAACTTTAAGCCTTGTGTCTTACCCGGGGCACAATGGTCCATTTGTTAGGATTGTGATTTCATTAACATATTTTCAGTTAATAAATCATTGGGCATTTTGCATTCAAATTTTGTGATTTGTTTTTTCTTTTACTTTATCACTTTCAAAATAGCTATGTGTTCTTACACACACCCGCACAACAAATTGCAGATCTATATCCACTTTGGATACCATTGATAACAATTCTGCTATTGCCACTTATGACTTCGAAAATATGATCTACCAAGTCGAGGACGAAGGTGAGGAAGATTGTTAAGTACTTAGAGAATTTTCCATACTATTAATGCAAGAGGAAAAGCCTATACAACCGAATGAAGAGCCAGTCGAGGTTGTTAACTTGGGTGCTGTAGAAGACAGGAAAGAAGTCAAGATAGGTGCCAACCTAGAGGACAGTGTCAAGAACAGATTAATCTAGATGTTGCATGACTATGTCGAAATGTTTACTTAGTCGTATGAAGACATGCCAGGGATTGATACTGATATTTTGGTTCACCTTCTACCAATGAAAGAAGGTTGTTCTCCAATAAAGAAAAAGGTTTGTTGTATGCGTCCCGAGATGTCCGAAAAGATCAAGGCTGAGGTTATGAAGAAATTCAACACATGTTTCTTAGCTGCTACGTCCTATCCTCAGTGGGTTGAAAATGTGGTTCCAGTACCTAAGAAGGATGGCAAAGTGCTTATGTGTGTAGACTACAGGGATCTGAATAGGGAGAGCCCCAAATATGACTTTCCGCTCCCGCATATTGATGTTCTAGTTGACAACACCGCTCAACATAAATTATTTTCCTTCATGGATGGTTTCTCTAGTTATAATAAAATCAAGATGGCACCTCAAGACATGGAGAAAACTACCTTCGTCACACAGTGATGGATTTTCTGTTACAAGGTTATGCCTTTTGGTTTGAAGAATTCCGGCACAACATACCAACGTGCTATGGTAGCTCTATTCCATAACATGATCCATCATGAGATAGAGGTTTATGTTGATGACATGATAGCCAGATTCCAGACTGGAGAAGAATATCTTGACAATATACACAAGTTGTATGAGAGACTGAAGAAGTACAAGCTGAGAGTGAATCCGAACAAATGCACCTTTGGGGTAAGATCCGGTAAACTATTAGGTTTTGTCGTCAGTGGTAAAGGTATTTAAGTTGATCCCACCAAGGTCAAAGTCATTCAAGAAATGCCAGCTCCCCATACTGAGAAGGAAGTTAGAGGTTTCTTGGGACAACTGAACTATATTTCCAGATTTATTTCTCATTTGACCGCCACTTGTGAGCCGATCTTCAAGTTTCTGAAGAAAGATCAAGTAGTGAAGTGGAACGATGATTTCCAGATAGTCTTTGAAAACATCAAGGAGCACCTCCAAGAACCTTGAACTCTGATGCCACCAATTGAAGGAAGACCTTTGATCATGTGCCTAATAGTGTTAGAGAACTCAATGGGGTGTGTACTGGGGCAACGTGACGAGTCTGGTCAAAAAGAGCATGCAACATACTGCCTTAGTGTGATACGGTGGCAGAACCGACTGTTAATACTGGTTTTGCATTTGTGTTCGCAAATGTTGCGGTAAGCAAGAGTCGCCACCAACTTTTCTTTTATCCAAATTAAGGAAAGGGTGAAAAGAACAGAAAAATACCTTTTCGAGAATTTTATGAGTAAGGGGGGTAGATTATGGAAAGGGAAGGTGTTAGCATCCTTTCCATCCAAAGTTATCTACGGGCTCTTAGAAGTTTGCTCCTTCTGAAATACCTTTGTGCTTTGTGTATTTGAAAATGTTTTGAAAACGCCTTAGCATGGCGAACTTTGTAATGTTTATCGGGATAATGGAGAAAGTATACAAAGTGTTTTGAAATTGTTTTTGAAAAGTAGAATTTGTGTAAGTGCGAAAATGTTTTGAGCAACCTTCTAACAGCTATCTACTTTTGTACTCGAAAAATGTATTTCTTTTTATCTTTTCCTTTAGACAATACTATCCTACTATTAATGAGTAGGTAGCCTTGTTGTTGGATGTTTGGGGGACAATCGAAGGGACGTTAAGGTCACGAAGGCAACTTGGCAAGAAATTTTAGTAACTGTCCTAAAGTTTCTAAGATCACTTTTAACCGAGGCAATGTCGAAAGGGTTATTGAGGGACTTGTGATCTTTCAAACTAGAGGACAGCCACTAAAACTTCTCACGTTTCGAGAATTGTGACCGTTTTCCGAAGGCAACCGAAGTGGGATACCCTAGAGGTGTGCATGTGCAATTGTGTTCAGTTATTTATCTTGCGCATTTAGGTTTGCTAACGTTTTTGTTTTTCAATCTTGTCATGCAATCCTAGTTACTAGCAGTAAATATGTACATAATATAAAGTGCGGAAGTATAAACCTATACTATTACATGGCTTCGGGGAGGGGATTTACAATGTACAAAAATTGGGGGAAGAAAAATAAAGAAAGCGGATAAAAGTCCTAATTAGTTATTACATACCAGTATGCAGTTACAATAATGTAAAAATGTGAAAAATAAATAACGCGCGAAAGATTGAAAGTACGTCTAAAAACCCTAAAAGAAAATCATTTTGATATTTTTTTGTTTTTTTTTTATCTAAGAAAATAATTAAGTTAATTATCCTAAAGTCTAATTAGAAGATGAAATTAATTAAGAACTTATTTATTGTTTTTATTATGAAAAGAAATTAAATTGAATATAAATTAAAACCTAAGCTCTAAATTATTTTAAATTTATTAAAAAATATATAAAGTTGAATTAATAATTAATTTTTAAAATTAGTTTAATTAAAAAATATAATCCTATTTTTTATGGTTTTTATTATTATATTATACTAATTAAATAAATGATAGAAAAAAAAACTAAAAAAAGAAATAAAGCAAAGTAATAAAAGAAATTGCAAAATGGGCCAGGATAGTTAGAAATGGGGGGGTGCTGAAACTGAATTTCGTAGACCCAAACTGAAGAAAAGCCCAACATTTTTGGATCCAGTGAGGCGAAGCTTTGAGGGTACATGGTGATCTGCGCGCTTGACACCCTTGGATTTAGATCAGGTAGGATCTAATGATTGTGATTTGGAGGCGTATGGTATGCTCCTGGCTAGGCAACGCATGTGATCTGCAGAAATATGTTAAGAAAATGAAAAATGCTAGACCTGGGACTCGAACCCAGGTCATATCCCTCACAACACGCTTCATTGCCAGCTGAGCTATCTGATCATTCATTAATAAGAATAAAATTACAACATAATATATGAAATGAAGCAATAATTATTTAAATCAAATGCGCGCGCTACTGGCGGGACCCAATATTTTAAATGGGTCAATCATGAAATGACTTATGGCCACGCCAGCACAGGGAGGGTCAAACCACCCCTCACGGTGGTTGACCGTTGTCTTCTTCGGCGAGGCTAGAAACAAAAGCTGCAAAATACGATGCTTCAAACCCAAATTTTTTGGCTACCCCCCATAAAACCTAGGCTGCGAACTTAGCCATGGTCTTAGCTTGGACTTAAAGTGTCCGTATCATCGAGCCCGAAGCTTACATATTTCCAAACCCTAACAATGGTGTTTAGTTATTCTGGCCTTGCAACTTACATGAAACACGTTAGGATGCTCACAAGTAATGCTAACAATATGAATATGCAATTAAAAGGATTTAAATTGCGAATTAAACAAGTTTGAGATCCAATTTTTTTACCAAAATAAGAGGATCGGATGAGGGAAATTCTACGTGAGTTGAACTTGTTTAAGGCCTGGGAATCACTCTTGGGACCTTCAGGGAATGAATGGCTGGCCTGGTTTGGATTGAGAAAGGCCGGAATTTTCTTTTTCAAAATTCATGTTTTTTGACAATTCTTTGCAATTTTATGTGGCTCCTTCCAGGTTGTATCTCCTTGTCCATTTGGCTTGCAAGCATGATGCTTATATAGAGTAGAAGGAGGGGACAAGATGTTATGGGAATAAACAGCCATAAACATGTGTTTTAAGACCATAAACAATTATTTGAAAAATTACAAAAATTGTGCATTCTTGTCCCTTTTTTAATTTTAATGAACTTGGACATGCTAGCCAGGATGGACACGAAATATAGGGCCCTTCCATGCATCAAACCAAGCCCAAAAGCTAATATCCCATATTATTTGCATTAGTTTTGATTTATTTGATTTTAAATTAAATAAGATTAATATAAAATTCAAATAAGATCAATACTATGCAAAAAATGGTCTTAGGGGTCCTTAGACATGTCATGAACATGTTTAGGCCCTAAAAATTAGGCTTATTATCTTGAAAAATGATTTTTCCCAAAGTTGACTCCATGCATTTTATTGAAAATTACCCAACTTTTCCCATCTTGGGTAAGCCATAGCTTGCTAAATTTTAATCTCATGATGATGATATTGGACTTTTTGGAAATCTCAATATGTCTACTCCAATCCCTCTTTTGATTAATTTTTAATTTTAAGATTTTATCTTGATGTAAAAGGTCTTAGCAAAGAGTGGCTTTTGTTGACTTTTTGAAAATGACCTGTAATGTCTAAGCATGTATGTTTCAAATGATGCATCTCTTGAACTTGTGGGATGAAGAAAAGTTGTAGGGAATTTGATTCTATTCAAAATTAGCTTTGGTTGGGGAAAAATGGATGAAGTATGAGAAAGTTATGTCTGTTAAAAGTTTGGTTGACTTTTCTTATAGAAACCCTAATTAGCAATTCTTGACTTTTGATGAATTAGGATCATTTTTTGAGGAATCATGATCAACCCTTGATAAAATGATGGATATTACTTCAAAATGTTGAGATTGACAAGACATCTTGAAGTTTGACTGTATATAGGCCATAATTGACTTTTGACCTAGTATAGTTGATTTTTAAAGATTTGAGCAATTGACCGAGCAAACTTGTAGTGTAAGGAATGAAATTTGTCATGGACAATATTAAAGGCATATTAGGACCATGGAAAACATTTGATACCTTTGAAACTCAAACATCTTGATGAAAATTGAAACCCTAGTTAGAGGTTCATTGCCTTAGGAGGAGAATTTGCCTGGTCAATTCTTGGTCATCCTTGAGCAATTGGGAACCTCAATGAGCATTTCTTAAGTAAAATGGGAGGGCAGATTTCAGCCTTTCGTGATTTGAAGGTGGAGGATGATTAAATACTAGAGTGCCCGTAAATTTTCACTGGCCTGAAGTAACACTGTTGATTGATGATGTCGGGAATGGGCTTATAGATGCCATTTGGAAAAGATGACTAAGAGTCGTCAGAGATGGGCTTAAAGATGCCATCCAAAGAAGATGACGGAGAGTCGTCGGAGATGGGCTTAAAGATGCCCTCCGAAGTAGATGCTGATTTCACACATGGTCCCATTGAGGGTTCCTGTTCCTGCTGTCTGAGGAGGAGTCTGCTGGGGAATATGGGTTTTTGCTGCTCTCCTGCTTGAGGAAAACTCTGTGGGGAATAGAGTCTAGGAACTTCAGTTGTCCAAGGCTCTACTGAGGAGTTATCTATGGTCTGGAGAGATGAAAGTTTGCTGCTTTCTGGTTAAAATCCAGGATTCATAGTAACTTGCCGAGGATAATGGAATTAACTATTATCTGGAAATGTATTAGAAAGAGCCTGTGTAGAGCTGTTTCGGGATGAGTCTGTGTTAGACTACACCTGGATGCTGAGAAGGACCCGTGTAAGATTGCTTCAGGATGGTCATATAGATAGTTTTCCTGTCTTATTTTAGGTGTTAATCTACAAATCAGTTGTTCACAAATAGTTATCCTGTCTGGTTTCAGGTATTAATCTGGGATGTGAAAATTGTCGGTTGCTGAGATAGTTGTCCTGGCCTGAGAAAGAAAGATAGTTTTCCTGGCTTGTTACAGGTGTTAATCTCCAATCTCCTCACGTAGACGGTTTTCTTGGCATGTTACAGGCATTAATCTACATTTGGTCTTCCACAGATGGTTCTCCTGGCTTGTTACAGGTGTTAATCTGGAACTTGAAAATTGTCAGTCACTGAGATAGTTATCCTGGCTGGTTTCAGGTATTAATCTCTGACTTGAGAAAGAAAGACAGTTTTCTCGACTGGTTTCAGGTATTAATCTTCAATCTATTCATGTAGATAGTTTTCCTGGATTGTTACATGTATTAATCCACAGTCGGTCATCCACATATAGTTCTCTTGGCTTGTTACAGGTGTTAATCTGGGACTCGGTAATGCTTGTCACATAGATAGTTTCCCGTCTGGTTTCATGCATTAATTCGTGGCCTGTTGTAGTTGTTGGTAAACTCGTCCTGCTTCAGGAGGTCATACCAATTGGTCGTGTAGATAGTTTTCCTGTCTAATTTCGGGCATTAATCTTTGACCTGCTGTATAAATTGATAGTGTTTGTTTGTCTGTTGATTTAACCTGAAAAGGTAAAATCAGTTTCATGCGTTGTCATGATGTATGAATTGTATGATGCTCCAAAAAAATGAGATTGTGATATATGTATTTGTATAAACATGCCATGATGTATGAACATGTAATGTTGTTGCGAAGTATCTTTGTCTGGGAAAATAAATCCCTGACTGCTGCTGAAGAGCACCAGGAAGTTGAATCCCAAATTTCTGTTGGTGAGTGAATAAAGTGATTCTTCAATTACCGCTGGGGATAATGAATGAAGACAGTTTTGCTGGGGATTCCCTTTCTCTGCCGGGGATCTTTGACTTCTGCTTGAGAATGATTTCGCTGGGGGGAAGAGTTATGTTGGGAGATTTCACCAATTTGGAGAAATAAACTCTGCTGGGGAAAGAACTTTCGTAGCTAGAGAAATAAACTCTACTGGGGATAAGGATTTATAAACTACTTGAGATTTATAAAACTCTGTTGCGAAAGGTGAACTCCATAAACTGCTTGGGGATTTTGTTGAAATCCTGTTGGGGAATCCTGAGAAGCTTGGCGACTTCACTGGGGATTTTTGTTGGAGTAGTAATTGGAGATTCTTGCTCTGTCGGGGATATGAGAACTCGACACCATTAGGCTGCATACTGAGAACATGGCAGAGACCTTGCAGTAGGATGTCCCTGCCTCTGTACCTGCTGGAGAAGGTATCAGCGGGAGAAAATATCAGCATGGATTTTTTGGATGGCCCTTAGATATTGTCCCGTTTCTTAAAGTTAATAGCAACTGTCTTTCTATTTTTAGGTGTATATTTGTAGCACTAATCATATTCAAATACATATGTTCAAGAATAATCACTGGACATTTTTGCACACAAAACAGAAAAATAAAAACAGAAGTTTTGCACTTTCAAAGGAATAACTTTGTATTAACTTGAAGAAGTGTTTCAGTACAAGGAGACAGACATCCTAGTAAGAGAATGCCGTCATAAGACATGGAAATTATACAAAAAGAGTATACAAAGAAAAACATCTATGTGAAATAATCCTATTATGTTCCCATTATACTATTGCCTTTATGTCTTTGAGCGCGTCATCTCTTTGCTGCTTGCCCGAAGCTGACTGGATTGATTAGTAGCACTTGAGCTTGATAGTTCATATTGAAGATTGGCTGTAAGGTGATCCAACGGGACATAGTTATATGCTTAAAATTCCTAACTTTTTCCTGGACCGCCCTTTCGGGTTTTCAGTCCACCGGGATACCCTTTTTTGCCCAAGCCACCTTTTCAGGTTTTCGACTTGCCGGGTGTACAAATTTTTTCTATGTATATCCCTGATTTTTTCCTGAACCCTTTTGGTTCGCCGGGATGCCCTAATTTTTGCTTAGGCCAGTCGACCTAGCGAGTCTTTGTTCATTCATAGTATCTTTTAACTATGTCCGCATTTACAGGGTGCAAAAGGTCGTCACCATCCATAGTGGTTAAGATCATGGCTCCACTAGAAAATATGTTCTTGATCACAAATGGCCCTTCGTATGTGGGAGTCCATTTGCCCCTGGGATCACCTTGTGGTAGTATAATGCGCTTGATTACCAGATCACCATCCCGATATTTCTGACGTCTGACCTTCTTGTTAAAAGCTTTGATCATACATTTTTTGTACATATGACCATGACAGACAACTGTGAGCATCTTTTCGGTAATCGAGTTTAATTGGTCAAGTCGAGTCTGGACCCATTCATCTTCACTCAGCCCTGCATCCTTCATGATTCTCAAGGAAGGGATCTAGACTTCAATTCGGTAAGACAACTTCCATACCGTATACCAGAGAGAAAGGAGTTGCCCCTGTTGATGTGAACATCATGGTGTGGTAACCATGAATAGCAAATGGTAATATCTCATGCCATTATTTATATGTCCCCGTCGTCTTTTGAATAATTTTCTTGATGTTTTTGTTAGCAGCTTCAACAGCGCCATTCATCTTCGGCCGATAAGGAGAAGAGTTATGATGTTGGATTTTGAATTGCGTGCAGAGCTCGGTGATCATAGTGTTGTTGAGATTGGTACCATTATCTCTAATGATTCTTTCTGAAATATCGTACCGACATATAAGGTTGTGTTTGATGAATCGGGCCACAACGTTCTTGGTAACAGAAGCAAATGAAGTTGCCTCGACCCACTTCATGAAGTAATCAATGGCAACCAGGATGAAGTGGTGCCCATTAGAAGCCGTAAGTCTGATCTCTCCAATCATGTCGATGCCCCATATTACAAATGGCCAAGGAGCAGTCGGGATGTTTAAAGGAACTGAAGGTACATGCACCTTGTTAGTATAGATATGGCCTTTATGATAAGTTCGTGAATGCTGATAACAATCTGCTTCCATAGTGGTCCAGTAGTATCCTTCCTGTAGGATCTTTTTATCCGTCGAGTGCCCACTAGAATGAGTGCCAAAGGTACCTTCATGAAACTCAGCTATAATCTTTTCTTCCTCACTCTTGTCTACACACCGAAGCAAGGTAGAATCATGATTGCGCTTGTAAAGGATCTTGTTACTGAGGAAGAACTTAGCAGAGAACCTTCTTAGGAACTTCTTATCATTGACCGAAGCTCCCTCAGGATATTCTTGGCCTTCAAGATATCTTTTAACTTAATGGAACCAAGGCTCGTCCACTATTTCTTTAGTACCAATCTGATGACAGTATGCTAGCTCGTCCATCCTCTCAATGGTGATCTGAGGAGCCTCATTATCCCACCTGACCTTGAACATGGATGACATCGTAGCTAGCGCATCCGCAAGTTGATTTTCCTCTCGTGGAAAATGCTCAATGGTAATTTCTTCAAAGTATGGGATTAGTGTCAACACATGCTCTTTGTACGAGATGAGATTAGGATTCTTCGTGTCCCATTCTCCTTTGATCTGGCTGATTACCAAAGCCGAGTCTCCAAACACACTTAAGAACTCGGTCCTTAAGTCGATTGCAGCTTTAAGACCCATGATACATGCTTCATACTCAGCCATATTGTTGGTACAATTGAAACATAGACTAACAGTGAAAGGAGTATGATAACCCTCAAGAGATATGATCACAGCGTCGATGCCATTGCCAAGAGCATTAGAAGCTCCGTCAAAAACCATAGTCCATTTGGATCCTTTTTCAGGTCCTTCATCCGGTCCAGGTTCTTCACAATCAGTTACTAGCATGATGTTCTCATCCGGAAACTCAAAATTCATAGATTGGTAGTCATCCATAGCTTGATGAGCCAAATGATCAGCTAATACACTTCCCTTAATTGCTTTCTGGGTTGTGTACTGAATGTCGTATTCGGTCAGGATCATTTTCCATCTTGTTATTCTTCCAGAGAGAGCGGGTTTCTCAAAGATGTACTTGATAGGATCCATTTTAGATATCAACAAGGTAGTATGAGTCAACATATACTGTCTTAGTCGGTGAGCAGCCCATGCCAAAGAACATCAAGTTTTCTTGAGCAGTGAGTATCTTGTTTCATAGTCGGTAAATTTTTTTCTAAGGTAGTATATTGCATGCTCTTTTCGACCAGACTCGCCATGCTTCCCCAACACACACCCCATTGAGTTATCTAATATTGTTAAGTACATTATCGAAGGTCTTCCTTCAACCGGAGGCATCAAAATTGGAGGCTCTTAAAGGTATTCCTTGATTTTGTCAAAGGCGATCTGACAATCGTCATTCCACTTTACTGCTTGATCTTTCTTCAGTAATTTGAAGATTGCCTCACAAGTAGCCGTCATATGTGAAATGAATCTGGCTATATAGTTCAAACGTCCCAAGAACCCCCTAACTTCCTCCCAGTATGAGGAGTCGGCATTTCTTGTATAGCTTTGACCTTTGCAGGGTCTACCTGAATACCTTTGTCGCTGACAACAAAGCATAAGAGCTTATCGGATCTTACTCCAAAGATGCACTTATTCGTATTCAACCTCAATTTGTATTTCTTCAGCCTGTCAAATATCTTATGTAGGTGATCAAGGTGCTCCTCTTCAGTTTGAAACCTGGCTATCATATCATCAACATAGACCTTTATCTTGTGATAGATCATATCATGAAAAAAAGCTGCCATACCACGTTGATAGGTTGCCCCAACGTTTTTTTAGTCCAAATGGAATAACTTTGTAGCAGAAAGTGCCCCACTGTGTGACAAAGGTCGTCTTCTTCATGTCCTTAGGTGCCATTTTGATCTGATTGTATCCGGAGAAACCATTCATGAAGGATAATACTTTATGTTGTATGGTGTTGTCAACTAGAACATCAATATGGGGAATCGGAAAGTCACCCTTGGGGCTTGCCCTATTCATGTCTCTGTAATCCACACGCATATGTACCTTACCGTCCTTCTTAGGTACTCGAACAATGTTGGCGACCCATTATGGATAAGACGTGACAGCTACGAAACTGGCATTGAACTGTTTCATGACTTCATCCTTGATCTTTTATGACATATTCGGACGTATACGACGAACCTTTTGTTTCACTGGAGGGCAGTCCCCTTTTGTAAGTAGGCGATGAACCACAATATCGGTGTCAAGTCCCGACATGTCTTTGTACAACTAGGCAAAAAACTCAACATAGACATGTAGCATCTGTATTAACCGCTGTTTGACACTGGACTCCAAGTTAACACCTACCTTGACTTCTTTTCTGTCCTCTTCAGTACCCAAGTTCAGTGTCTCAATTGGCTCCACATGAGTCTGTATTGCCCTTTCTTCCTATTGTAACAGTCTAGCAAGCTCTCCTGGTACCTCACAATTTTCCTCACCTTCGTCCTCGGCTTGGTTGATCGGATTTTCAAAGTCATAATAAGCAATAGCAGAACCGTTATCAATGGGATCCAGAGTGGATGTGGATCTGAAGTTTGATATGTCAGTGTGTGTAAGAGCGTAGCTGTATATTCTTGATAAAGTAAAGAGGCAAAAAAGAAAAACAAAGAGCGTAAAATTTGTATGTGAAACGTCCAATGTTTTATTGATGACTTATGAAATGAAGTAATGACCCTCACAAATAAACCATTGTGCCTCAGGTAAGACACAAGGCTTTAATGTTTCAATTGTTCAAATATTACGTTTTCTTAAAACAAAAGACAAATTACTCTTGAATAAAAGTAATGGGCACAAAGTCTTTAGCCTCCCAATTGCTGAGTCCACCGCTGATGGTTGGGAAGATCCACTTGTCCAAGTCACAATCACTATCACTGTCTTCCAGGGCATTCACTCCATGGTTGCTGATCCTTAAAGGTGGTCCCCTGACGCGAGTATGACGAACAACTCTCTTGGCTCCTCAAGTGAAACCCAAACCAAATTTGTCAGATTTATAGGGAATATCTGAAAGTTGGCCCCAAATTGTACAGCCACCTTCTTCAACTACTGCTTTGGTATCCTTAAGGGAAGCCATTTTTAGAGGAGTCCTAATAGTCTTTGTAATATTGGAAGTGGTCTTGGTTGCAGCAACGGTCTGTGGAACCTCTTCAAAGTTCAAAAAGGGGTCTCAATGAACTCGCCGTCCATTTAAACGTACCTGAAAGAGTTCAGGTGGCTCACCATGTACTCCTCCTCCCCATGAACTGTGATAATTCTCCCATTGACTGGGTACTTCAGCATCTGATGTAGGGTGGAAGTCACAGCACCAGCCCCATGGATCCAGGGTCGACCCAATAAACAGGAGTAAGATGGCCGGATGTCCATCACATATAAAGCGGAAATAAAAGTCTTAGTACCCACTTTAATAGGGATGTCCACCTCCCCATGAACCATTCTTTTAGAACCGTCGAAGGCCCTCACCACAATGTTACTGGGATTTAGTGTGAGCCATTCGCAATCCAACCTGTTTAGAGCATTCTTGGGTAAGACATTCAGTGATGAACCTGTATCTACCAGAACATGGGCTAATGTAGTGCCCCCGCACTCAATGGAGACATGTAGGGCATCAGTGTGTTTCCTTCCCTCGGGAGTTAGGTCTGCATAAGAGAATCCTAGACCATTGTCAACTGTCAAACTAGCCACACAATTCTCGAATTAATCAGCAGAGGTCTCTTGAGGCACGTGGGCAGACTTCAGGGATTTTACTAAAGCCCTGACATGGGCTTTAGAGCACAACAGTAGAGCCAACATTGAGATTTTTGAAGGGGTCTGTCCCAATTGTTCTACGACATTGTAATCACTTTTCTTGATTATTTTCAATATCTCTTCCATCTCCTTTTTATAAGCTGTTGTACCCTAATTTCCCCCCCTAAGATCCCTTCATCATACCATGTTGATTCATTCACAACAAGATCACACTAGGATTCTTGGTTCCCCTCCATATGTTTAGCTTTGCCCTTTTGAGGAATCACCAAGCACCTTGACTTATGTTCTTTTGTGATCATGAATATTATTTTTGTCTTGATTTCTTCTTTTAACTAAATAAAATACAATGTTGGTTTGTCTTGCTTGTTATCCATGTAGGTAAAGGCAATGGGATTTAACAAGTTACCCCATGGGTTCATGAGTTTATTTCCATGCCCTAGTCAATAAATCTTGAGGAGTTCAAATCTCACCATTGGATTTGTTTTGGAATAATTGGCATGGCAAGTTTGTTTTGGTTCATCACATTTCAAGGTTATCAAATTTGGTTGAAAAGCACAAGGGATTGATTGGAGAAGTTGTCATGGTTGGACACGATTTTAATCCATTTGGTCACAAGTGCATATTTCTCTCAATGTTCAAGATATGGAAGTGGTTTTGGTGGCTATGAGTTCTCATTATCATCCTCAACAACTTCTATTTACAAATCATTTGTGTTGGTAGAAGAAGTTTGTTCAAAATTGTCAAAGTTCCTCAAAGCATTCTCTTGATCTAAGGAGCTAGGGTTTTGAACTTCAAAGGAATATATCTTTCTCATCTCTTGGTATTTTTGAGTGATTCCAAAGACATCTTTCTCTTTAAAGGTTTATCAACAAATCACTTAAAAAGTTTCAAGGAGTTGTCATGAGGAAGAGACTTGATGAGGAAGAAAGATTACAAGTCCTCCAGATGAATCCCCAATTTTCCATGTGTGACTTCAAGTGATCATAACTTGGTAAATTTTTATTACCTTGAGCCCATTCTTTTTCCATAATGATCTTTAAGGTGTGAAATTAATGCCTTGTTTTATGTGCAAAGTGAGAAAATGGAAGGAAGTTGCCTTAAGGATGCAAAAGATTATAGGTCATTTCATGATGTTTTGCCAACTTCAACAATTCATAACTCTCTCAATTTTTGGAGATTTTGAATGGTTCAAGTTTCAAAATGTCATTAAAGAGATCTATTTCATGCCATCTTTTTTTGGTCAAGAGCAAATTCCAAGTGGAAGGCCATGTTTAGATGCAAGACATTATAGGTCATTTTTGAAGAAGAACTTGAAATATTTCTAGGTATGGAAAGTGAACTCTTTTTCTCCAACTTTGACTCAACACAAATTTCTGCTCAAGCATCCCCTTGATTCCATTCTTTTTCCATTGCAAAGCTTGTAACCTCATCTTTTTAAAGCATTAAGAATCATGCCCTAAGGCCCCTTGAGCTGAGAATTCCATGATTTTGAAATTGGTAACTTAGAACTGAAGTTTCCTCACAAGTCAGATTTTGAAATCCTTGTTTTGGTTTCTAATCACAAGTTTTCCACGCGTTTTTTCCTCTAAACATGTTTAGTGAACTTCCATAATGGATTAGCACAACAAAACACGCGTTTTGGATGAGTTTTGATCGAGTTTGAAGTCACACTTTTCTTGTTTGCAACTTCACACGATTTCCCTCCAAACTCCATCATTTTACACGCTTGAACATTCCATTTGATTCCCTATAAATAGAGGGTCACTTCCCATTCATTTTCTCAAGCTTGGATAGCCAGAATCACCCTACCAAACTTGTTCCACAACTAAGAATTCATTAACTTCAAAATCCATTCTCAAGCCTTTTTCAATCTAATTTTTCCATCAATTCACCTTCCTTGATCTTCCCTGAAGCTAACCACATAATTACATTCAAGAATCGTGCCATATACTGCTCCATAGAAGTCCAGTTTCATAGCTCTGCAACTCAACTTCAATAGGTAGATTCCTTCATCAATTCTTCAAAACTCTGATATCATTGTGTTGCTCTCATTGCCCTGGTTCTAGTCGTAACACTTACCTTTTACTGGAAACAAGTTTTGACCATGAAATTTCAAATCCCTTTTCAAAACTTTCCTTCCAAATTGCTTGAGCTACAATTTATATAAATTTGGCGCAAGGGTGTGGTTGTCTTCGTCTTGAAGAGACGAAGCAAACGACATAAGTCTGAGCTTCTGATTTTACAGTTTGAGAGACCTGAAAATCACGTTGGCTGGAGGTTGAGAATGACCTATATGTCATCTTCCAACCAATGATGGCACGCCACTTGTTATTTTTGAAAATCTGATTTATATTTGATTCTGTACTTTATTCACTAATGACCATGATATGCACAGCTCGCCAGATCCCTTGGATTTGATTACTAACGCGTTTTGACTCTCATCCAATGGTCCACATATTTTTACTTTTATTTTCTTTTCTGATTTTTATATTTTAATTGTTTTAAATTTCAAAAAATTATATAAAATTCATTTTAATTCCGAAAAATCTGAAAAAATCATGAAAAATATTTTGATTTTTCTCTTTTTGATTTTTAATTTTTTTTACAATTTAATTTTTTGTTTTGGTATTTTTTATAAATTTACACTTTATTTGAATTGTTTTAAATGTTTAAAAATACTTTTATACATTTTTAAATTCTGAAAAAAAATTATGGAGTGATCCAATGATATTGTGACAAATATTGGTGACCTTATTTTATTTTTGTTTCTAACTTTACTAATTTTTTCATCATTTTTGGTTTATTTTACCCATATCTTTTAATTTTAAAAATAGTTTCTGACTTTAAAAAATTACCAAAAAATTTGTAAAATTATTTGAGCCTTTTTCTGATTTTTCTATGGTCTTACTTTTTATTTCTTGATTAATTTGAACATAATTGATATTTTTCTCTTTATTTTATATTTTTAAACATTATTTTTAAATCCTTTTGTATATATTAAAATGTAATATTATTTTGTCACTATTTTCTGGCTGATCTTGGGTTAAATTTTGGATCATGAACTTTATTAACATCATTGGATCCATGGTGTTGAGTTTAACTCCACAAAAATGGATGAATGATTTTAATAATAGTATGATTAAATTTAATTCAAAAGTGGTTTGTATATTCTCTCCCATCCCTCTTCATCTCATCCCCTTCTTATTGCACTAAATGTTGTTGGAGCATGATCTCTATATCATGTCTCAGAACAAATGGTGCATAGATTATTATTGACCGGCCTCAAAATAGGTGCGACTTCTATATAAGTCCACTTACGATTGCTTAACATAGCGCTAAATTTTGTCCCGATTCGAATAAGTGATCATTCGTGACCCAAACTTATGTTTGCAAGCCCAAGTATGCTAATTTGATCTCATTGATCCAATAACCTTGAGATTCATTGTGTGGAGGCTTTGGTTCTACCAATCCTGTAATGGATCTACAACACCTTTGATCAACGCGGATCCCTTAAACATTGTTGATCATTAAATGGCACTTGTGAGAACTCCAAATGGATGATATACTTGACAAAAAGCAAATGCAACTTGTTGTATGGAGGCTTTGGTTCTACCAATCCTGTAATGAGTTCCAAATGAAAGCTTTAAGATGGTCATCCAACTAACCACTAATTAGTTACTTGTTTTACTTTATGCATTTATGTTTTTTATGCTTTATGTACCATTTACTTTTAGCATTTACATTTCATGCCATTTTCATCTTTGCTCATTTGAGCATTTACATTCTTGTCATTTTTACTTTACTCACTTGAGTTTTTCTTTTCTTTTTTTAAGATACTTAATAATCAACATAAACCATAAAAATCTTTAATGGTACTTGGACTATTTGGTTACTATCCTTGGCATTATGTAGCATGGGACTTTTTTTTCTTGGACTTAGGATTAGAAACCTTGGCCTATCTTGGAGACCTTGTGATCTTATCTGATTATTTTATCTGGAATTCTTGAGGTTTACCTCAAGACATTGGGTTGCTTGTTTGTTTTTGTGTGCAGGTTTTTGTGATTACACCCTTTTTTTGTAATTTGGAATTCACCCGTATACAGCCGTTACCGTGCCCAATTTTTGTGAAGACTTAATACACTTAAAGTTTGGTTCTCTCAAGAGGTATAGTAATTTTTTGCTAGATTGGTTTCAACCCAAGGAATGGGAATTCTCTCTTGGCTTATAATGTCAAGTATTGGCTTCTTGTTGGTTAGATGGTTCTTATCCCTACCTTTTACCTTGTGCTTTAGGATAGCCTCTTCTTCTCCTTCCATCTTCTTTAATTTCAAAAATCTTCTTCCTCCTTTTGAAAATTCTTCTTGTTTTTAAACTTGAACCACTTTCATAATAAACTTGGACTTATGTCCATGCATTTTCAAAACATTTTCATAAATAAACTCCAACCAACTTAATAATACCTTGACATTTTTTGTGAGAAGACTAAAAGTCAATCAATCTCATTTCAAACCATTTTGCCACTTCGGCTTTTATCTTTAAACTTTCTCAAAAGATTGAACTCTTGTCAATCCTTGTAGTGATGCAAACAACTATACTTCTACAATATGTAGTGAAGAGAGATATTTTCCACTTGGGTGTTGAGTGAGGCATTGTTGATTTTAAGATCCAGGCCATATCCTCCACTTTGAGATGATGCAAATTCTCCTTTCTCATAATTGTGGGTAGTAGGTATGTTTTCCACACGGACAATGACGATGATGTTTTATCTCATAAAATTAACCAACACATTTGTGTTTTAAACTTTTAAAACAGGAACTATACGTACCCTGATCCCATATTGCACAAAAAGGTGGTACGTAGGCACTAAAGCTTCGCAACCGCGACAGATGCAAAATTATAAAATAAATATATTTCTTTTCTCACCTCCACCATCCATTTTTATACAGCATTTTCCATAGCCAAAATATACAAATTTCACAAAGAGGTTCCTGTGGAGTATCGTAGATGTTTAGAGTGCTAATACCTTCCCTTTGCATAACCAACCCCCTTACCTTGAATCTTTCCCCTTCTTTTTGGGTTATTCACTCTTTTCCCATTCCTTTGGAAACAATAAAGAACGGTGGCGATTTTTATTTTTATTTGTATAAGTCTAGTCAACCCAATGGCTTAGCCTTAAATATTTCTACCGCTACAGAAAAATGGCGACTTCACTGAGGACAAATTGACCTCTTGCTGGTCCATTCCTAAATTGGTTAAGTCTATCTTTGTTTATATCTGTATATGTGCTATTGTTGTTTACGTGTTATATGTTGTATATATGTTTATCTGGATTTTCCTGGTTTTCAGGGTGCTTGGTGATTACTCATAAGTCCTATACCCGGACTTGGGCAAACTTTAAGATCGGAAGGGCGGTATAGTCATGTTAACTTTGAGGGAGTAATCCCAAAAAAGGAGGTATGAGATCCCCCACTCAGTGGAGGCCCCTTTGACTGTAGTATCGTTTACCGAGTAATTGGAAAAACGTACTTCTTTCGACCTGGGAGCCTGTTGAAACTGAGGACCGTAGAATACCAAACCCATCTTGGCCTTTTAGGTGTAGTGCGGAAGCTATGACGGAGTAATCCGGAAATAGTTATCACGCGATACTATGCTCGAACGAGTATTTCTTGAGAATATTACTAATTACCGAGTTAATCGGGAAGTTGGTAATATCCGAAGGAAGGATGTATACTCTGGGAACCTCTAGAACCTTGTTCGGCAGGTGATAACTTTTAGACCGACACCTTATGGGTAGTACCTTCAACCTCATGATTGTGACATTGAACATATGAACGCTATATGTGTGATCTTGTGTTTGGTTGTTGCATCATGTATCCATGCACTCATAAGCATCTTTTGAAGAAACCATATTTCAAGGGATTTAAAGGTTGACCATTTGTGAATATCTCAGGTACTTTCTAACCAAGGATTCAGGAAAGAGAAAGACCGGGAAATACAATTTCAAGGATCCCAAGACAGATGAGTTGATCAGTATAATTCCCGATATCGAGTGTTCTGCAGACTTTCGAAATAAGTATGGATCCATTATTCCTCTCATGAAGCTGAAGATGAAGGAGGGTATTCTCTTGACCTTGGTCCAGTTCTATGATCTGATGTATCATTGCTTTACTTTTCCTGACTATCAGTTGATGCCCACACTGGAGGAGTATTCTTATCTATTGCATTTACCTGTTATTGATCATGTTATTTTTACTGGTTTGGAGGGTGAGCCAAAACCACATGAGATTGCTGCTTTGATTCATCTTGGGAAATTTGAGGTGGAAGCCCATATGACTACTAAAGGAGGAATTAGAGGATTACCAGCTCAGTTCTTATTGGAGAAAGCTCGTTACTTTTCCAGAATGAAGAGTAGAGTTGCTTTTGAGGCCATCTTTGCTCAACTTGCTTACAGGTTATTGACATTAATGCTATCAGGATCTTCATGATTGGGAACCCAGTTCCTACATTATTGGGTGATGCTTATTACTCTATTCATCTTCAGAATTCTTATCATGGGGGAATGATTATCTGTTGCACGCCTCTGTTGTACCAGTGGCTTATCTCTCATATGCCTTAGTCTGGTGGTTTTTGGGATGTCAAGAAGGAACCTCGTTGGAATCCTAAGATCATGGCACTCACTCACTCGGATATTGATTGGTATCATCGAGCTTACCAGGATATAGAGATTATTGATAGTTGTGGTAGTTTCCCCAATGTACCTCTTCTTGGTACAAAGGGAGGAATTAACTATAACCCTATTCTTGCACGATGACAGCTCAGTTATCTGATGAGGGATAAACCAAATAATATTCATTTGAGTAGCTTCTTTTTGAAGGAAGGAGAAGACCATAGGGATTCTAGGGAGGAGATTGCGAAGGCCTGTCGTCACATTCATAAGAAGAGTAGGAAGGATTTGGGACCTAGGGGTGCTATTTCTTTGGAGCCATATCTTCAGTGGATCCGATCGAGAGCCATTCAGTTAAAGATGCCATATATCTGGGAGACACCCATGCCTGATCTATTTGTGAAGACCACTCCCCCTTATTAGATGATCTAGAAGAGCTGCAATTTGCTTTGGTTAGGATGCAACAGGAAAATGATGCTTGGAAGAACAAGTTCCAAACTTTAGAGAGTTCCTATAAAGCAGACTTGAAGGAGAAAGACGACTTGATTGAGATCCTTGAGATTCGAGCGGTAGAGTCTATGGAGAAGCAAGGGGATTTATTTTCTCCTAAGCCTCAATCAGGTGCTGATAACTCACTTCCTGATTCAGATGATTGGAAGGAGGTTGCCACTGAAGTACGGAAGAAAACCAGAGGTTGAAGGCTCAGATTGCCAGGCTCATGGGGAAGCACCATCGTATAGAGTGATCCCCATCAGTTCTATTTCTCAGGGTTTCAGATTTTTATTTTCATCTTGTACTTGGGATCATTGAAACTTGTAATCCATTTTGAAGATATTATGATAAAATTTTCAGTATTTCAAAAGTGTTATTACTTTGATATTTGAAATGTCTCTATAAATCTATAAATCCCTTGAAATATTAAATGACAAAGTAAAAATAATCATGTGCATTACATATCATGCATCATATTGCGCATTTTTCTTGCATTTGTTATGCATATCCAGGTTTCTTACCAAGCTTCTTTACTTTGTTCAGCAAGCTGACTCATCACTACAATACTCGGGCTAATTTCAGAAAGAAGATGGACAACTTAGAACAAGAGAATCGCGAGTTACATGAGGAAGTTTCTGCTTTGAAGTCTGGCATGGCCAATATGACTACTCTGATGGAAGCTCTGGTGGCTGCTCAAAATCAGCCACCGAGTGTTCAACCTAAACCAACAAGGGCAACTACTGAAGCTCTGACTGTTCCCATGTCTGCTACTCTAGCTGTTGTTCAGAACCGCATTCTCCAAGGTTATCCATGGGGAATTCCAAAGAATTTTGCACCTGAAGGTTTCAATCTTGGTCCTCAAGATACTCTAGTTGTTTAGACTATAGTTACTCCTGCACCTCCTGTGGTGCATGTTCCTGATGCACCTCCTTCGGTGAATATGGTTCCTGTTGTACCCCAAAATTTTCCCTCCCATATTTCTCAAAACATTTCAAGTGAGATCCTCAAATTGCTCAAGGAAGTCCAAGGGTTGACCAGACAAACCCTCTCCTAAGGCAGTCTACCTCAAATTAGGGTTTCGGTTTGCATCAAGGTACTTGAGTCCAAGGGATCCCAAATGCTCACTATTGTCCTAATATGTTCTCAATATCATCCATGTCAAGTTTCAAGCCTTGCAGAGAAAGTTTGCTCAGTCAATTGCTCAAAGGCCTGAAAGTCGACTGTGCTAGGGCAAAAGTCAACTGTGGTCCCCATACAGTCAAACCTCAAGATTTTTGATCAAAATCCTCATTTTGAAGTGTTATTCATCATTTGATCAAGGGTTGATCATTATTCCTCAAGGATTGCTCACAATTCATCAAAACCCAAAAGTTGCTAAATTAGGGTTTTACATGAAAAGTCAACTCAACTTTGACCAAGCATAACTTTCTCATACTTTATTAAGAATGACCCATACAAAGCTCATTTTTAAGAGGATGCAAGGATCTACAATCCATATTCATCTCCCAAGTTCAAAATATGTACTCACAAGAAGATACAAATTTGGACATTATAGGTCATTTTGAAAAGTCAACAAAAACACCTTTTTTGTCAAAGCTTCATTCATGAACATGGAAGACTCAATTGATATGAGACCAAAAGGTTTTCTTAGAGGACATCTTGAGATTTCTAAAAAGTCCAAGAACACATCTCTAGGGCAAAATTGAAGGAGTTATGCATTGGTGAAGTTGACCTTTTTTGCAAAATTGCCAAAAGTCAAATATGCCTCAAATTGTAATTTTTGTCAAATGGGCCAAACTTTTTGTGCTTGTATTGAGTTTGTAACATGGTCCACGACCCACGATCCTTCCCACTTGCCTTTATTTTATTTTTGTCATTTATTTTGATTTTTATTTCAATTAAATAAAATAAAATCAAATAAAATCATGAAAAATATCAAAATCATTTAAACCTTGAGATTTTGTGCATATTTCAGGTCCATGAATAGCTGCCAATGAGATCAAATCGTGCAAAGGCTTGTTTGTACACAAAAATATTGAGTTTTGCTTGATTTAGAATGATTTGAATAAGAATCAAATCATGATTCAATCACCTTAATTGAAAAGATTTGGAGCAAATTTGTAAACCTAATTCACTCAAGGCTACATATAGAAGAAATCCAGACCAAAAGCAAGAGGATTGGAGGCGTGATAAGCTGGGAGAAAACTTGCAAAAATCACCAAAAAGTGTTGAATCAAATTGTAGGTTAGAGGATGATTTACACTATTCCAAGGCTAGCGATCGATTCCCAGCCATCTCCTGAAGCTGACCTGATCATAATCAAGCCTTGATTTTCCCAGAATCCATCTCCACAACCCTCACAGTTTGTCATTTTTTAAAAATCGTATCCCTTTATTCTTGCATCTTTATCATGTTTCAATGACATATTTGTAATCCTTATCATGTTTGCAAGCTAACAGTACCATTTAATTGCATTTTTAGAAGCCATACGTGTAGATGCCATTGTTAGGGTTTCTAATATGGTTTTGGGGCTTTACTACACAGGGAATATTGGGCCACGATTGAGGTACCATGATGCTCGTGAGGTTGTCACGAGTTGATTGGTACCGTTGTTATGTGTTTATCATGCTTGTAGGGAGTTTTGGAAAATCACAGGGGTTGTACCTACGCTTTTTTTCTGTAGGTAAAGGTCTCCAAACTTTTAGCAATGAAAGAAAGTAGGAGGTGATGGTGTGGCGTGGCTTGATTGGCTCATTTAAATCTCGCGCATTTTGATATATTAATCTTGTTTTTCCAATATAATATTTTCTTGATTTTCTTTGTACAATAAAGCGCGCTGGTTCAGTTGGTCAGGAGGTATGTGGAAATTTCCAAAGGGCCTGTGTTCGATCCCCAGGTCCCCTTGTTCTTCAATATTATTTTGTTATATGAAATTCCATGCACAGGCTTCCCATAGATCCACCATGGACCATCAACTTTCAACCATGGGATCTAAAGCAGACTAAATCCAACGCCTGGCACATGAAGGTCTACCATGAACCCTGGTCATCTTGCATCATGGCATCTGAGAAGGTCAACATTGGACCAAGGCTTATTGGGATTGAAAGTCAGATTGGCATCCCCCTTTTGCTTTGGATACCAGACCCTTTTTCTTTTCTTTTATTTATTTAATTTTGATTAATTATTTTCTCACACAAAAATTAATTCTGTTTTTACAAAAAACTCATAAAATCAATTTCATAAAATTAGAATTTAGGCTTTTATATATTTTTTCAAAATTAATTTAATTAGTTTAATTTAATTTTAGGGCAATTTTAACCTTTTGTAAATAAATTGAAACAAATTAGAAATTAGGGTTTGGTTTAAGTTAATTTTTATTTTCTTTTCTTAAAATAGCAAAAATACAAAAATAGGCCAAAATTAATTATTTTTCTTAATTTAAATTAATTAGTAACTAGGTTTGTATTTATTTATTAAAACCTTATTTTCTTAAAATAATCAAAAACAACAAAAAAATGATTTTACTTTTAATTAGGTTAGACGGGGTCAAAACCCTAATTTTCTCCTCATTCTTAATTTATCGCGCGCGTTTATTATTTTTACGATATTAATGTAACTGCTCATGGTATGTAATAGTTTAATTAGGATTTTTCTTTTATTTATCGTTTTACGGGTTTTTGGCTATGTAATTAATCCCCCTCCCCGAAGCCTTGTAATAGCGTAGTTTTATTTCTCGCATTTTAATTTTCGCAAATATTAACTGTTAGATGTATGATAATAGGATTGCATGACAAGATTGTATGTTAATTTTAAAACGGTTAGCAAACCCTAAATGTGCAAAGATAATAATTGAAATCAAATCACTCGTACGTGCGCACTCTTAGGGTATACTCTCACTTCGGTTGCCTTCGGTAAACGATCATTAAGTATAGGGTATTTTAGTGGTCGCTCTCTTGTCTAAACAAAGATCGAATGTCCCGTTCGGAAATGTTGCCTCAAAAAGGTTGCCTCGAATATGATCTTAAGACATTAGGGTTATTACTACGACGTCCTAACATTTCTTTAGTGATCGTACGTCCCTTTCGAATTGACCCTGAAAGTCCAACGACGGTGCTACCTACTCACTAATAGTAGGATAGCGCTGTCTAAAGGAAACAAGAACAAAAACATTCTTTTTTCGAGTAGGTAGATGCTAGTAGGTACTTGCTCAAAATCAAACTCTTCCATACTTACACTCTTTTCAAACAAAGTTTCAAAAACACTTCGTAACACCTTTGAAGACAGAAGCAAGGGTTAAAACGAAATAAAACAAAAACTTTTCAAAACACACAAACACGGAAGCAATTTTCAAAATGATGAGCAAGTACCTAAGAGCCCGTGGAAAACCATGGATAGAAAGAGTGCTAATACCTCCCCTTTCTATAATCTACCCCCGTACTCAAAATCTCGAAAAAGGAATTTTTATGTGCTTTTTTCCTTTCCAGTTGGATAATATAAAAGTCGGTGGCGGCTCTTGCTTACCGCGACATTTTGCGAATACAAACGCAAAACGCAAACCAACATTTTCTCAAAAACAGTCCGGTTCTGCCACCGTATCACAGAACTGGCGACTCTGCTAGGGAGAGTGAGGTTGGGTTTTTTCTAAGTACGATGGAGTATCCTATCCAAAACTCCACCTCCGCTCGTACGTCAAAAAAATCCAACCTTACACTGCTGATAGAAATTTGTGGGTGCATTTCTTTCCAAATAGTCTGTCAAGGACTCAACTTGAATGGTTTTATCAATTGGAAGGAACTAATGTCCGGAACTGGGAGGACCTTGGTGCTGCTTTTTACAAGCAGTATCAGTATAACGCCAACCTTTCTCCCACTCGTACTCAGCTTCAGGGTATGTCTATGGGTGCAAGTGAAGGTTTTAAGGACTATGCTCAGAAGTGGAGAGATTTAGCTGGAAGAGTCCAACCCCCATTGTCTGACAGGGAGTTGGGTGACATGTTTCTAGGGACGTTGTCTAGTCCATTTTTCAATCATCTGATCAGCAGTTCGTCATCTGGGTTTACTGCATTGATTTTGACTGGGGAGAGAGTAGAAGCTGGTATCCAAAGTGGTAAGATATAGAAAGGTACTTCGTCAAGTGCAGAAAAGAAGCCTTTCACCGGTAGGAAAGAAGCAAGTACAGTCTACGTCTCGAGGAGCCAAAGAAGACCTGAACGCTGCCAAGCAGTGAATGCGGTAGTAATATCAAGACCCACCGTTTCCCCACAATGCAACAATCAACAAAGAATGGAGAGACCGCAGAGACAATACACTCGGCTCAATATGACCTTATCTCAAATTCTACTACAATTGTTGAAGACCAACCTGGTAACTCTAAGGGAATCCCCGAAGAATCCCAACACCACATCTCCATTATATAACCCGAATGCCCGCTGCCCCTATCACTTCAATAGCTCAGGTCATGATACGAACAATTGTTGGGCCTTGAAGAATAAGGTTTAAGATTTGATCGAAGCTAAAGAAATTGAGTTTGACGCTCCGGAGAAGCCCAACATCATAATTGCTCCCATGCCCAAGCATGACTCGGGAATCAATGCTATTGAGGTTGTCTCCGCCACGGAAGATGCTGATGATGAGGACTTGGATATCGATAGCTGGATTTACCCGACTACCGACGGTGGATTGAACAACTGGACGGCGAAAGAATTTGTTCCCGTTTCTTTTATTACACAGTAATAGACTTTTGTTTTGAGATTTGTAACAAACAATTTGAAACTTTACGGCCCGATGCCTTGCCAGAGGCACTTTGGATTTGTTTGTGAGGGATTATTATTTATCATTTTCATATATCATCAATAAAGCATTGGACGTTTTCTTGCATTACAAATTTTGCACTCTTTGTTTTTCTTTTCTATCTTGCACTTTATCAAAACAGCTATGGTCTTACACATACTCACATATCATAATGCAGATCCACATCCACTCTGGATCCCATTGATAACAACTCTGCTACTTCCAAGCCAAGGACGAAGGTGAGGATGATTGTGAAGTGCTTGGGGAGCTTGCTAGACTGTTAATATAGGAAGAGAGGGCCATACAGCCTCATGAAGAGCCAGTGGAATCAGTAAACTTGGGTACAGAGGAAGACAAGAAAGAGGTCAAGATAGGTGCAAACCTGGAGCCGAGTGTTAAACAACGGTTGATACAGATGCTACATGACTATGTTGAGATCTTCGCCTGGTCTTATGAAGATATGCCTGGTTTAGACACTAACATTGTGGTACAACACTTGCCAACTAAGGAAGACTGCCCTCCGGTAAAGCAGAAGGTTCTCCGCATTCACCCTGAGATGTCTGAGAAAATCAAAGCTGAGGTCATGAAACAGTTTGATGCCGGTTTTCTAGCTGTCACTTCTTACCCACAGTGGGTAGCCAACATTTTTCCGGTGCCTAAGAAAGATGGTAAGGTACGAATGTGTGTGGACTATAGGGATATGAACAAGGTGAGACTCAAGGATGATTTCCCGCTTCCCCACATCGATGTTCTGGTCGACAACACTGTGCAACATAAGATCTTCTCCTTTATGAATGGTTTTTCTGGTTACAATCAGATTAAGATGGCTCCCGAAGACATGGAGAAGACAACTTTCATTAAACAGTGGGGCACCTTTTTCTACAAGTTCATGTCGTTCGGATTGAAGAATGCTGGGGCAACGTATCAGCGTGCCATGGTTGCTTTGTTCCATGACATGATTCACCATGGGATTGAGGTTTATGTTGATGACATGATTGCAAGGTCCCAGACTGAGGAAGAACACCTTGACAATCTCCAGAAACTGTTTGACAGGTTGAAGATGTACAAACTGAGGTTAAACCCGAACAAATGCACCTTCGTGGTAAGGTCTGGTAAGCTGATGGGTTTCGTTGTTAGTGATAAAGGTATTCAGGTGGATCCTGCCAAGGTGAAGGCTATACAGGAAATTCCAGCTCCCCGAATAGAAAAAGAAGTCAGAGGCTTTTTGGGACATCTAAACTACATTGCCCGATTCATTTCCCATCTGACTGCTACTTGTGAGCCAATCTTCAAGCTGCTGAAGAAAGATCAAGTGGTAAAATGGAATGATGAATGTCAGGTCGCTTTTGAAAGGATCAAGGAATATCTCCAAGAGCCACCTATTTTGATGCCTCCGGTTGAAGGAAGACCTTTGATCTTATACTTGATAGTGCTGGATAATTCAATGGGGTACGTGATGGGGCAGCATGACGAGTCTGGCTGAAAAGAGCAATCTATTTACTACCTTAGCAAAATTGTTACCGACTGTGAGACCCGATACTCACTGCTCGAGAAAACTTGTTGCGCTTTGGCATGGGCTGCTCACCGGTTGAGATAGTATATGCTGACTCACACTACCCTATTGATATCAAAAATGGATCCAATCAAGTATATCTTCGAGAAGCTTGCTTTGTCCGAAAGAATAGCAAGATGGCAGATGATCTTAACTGAGTATGATATCCAATACACAACCCAAAAAGAAATCAATGGGAGTGTGTTGGCGGGTCATTTGGCGCATCAGGTCGTGGATGATTACCAATCCATGAATTTCTAGTTCCCGGATGAGAACATCATGTTGGTGACCGACTGTGAAGAACCTGGACCAGATGAAGGACCCGAGGAAGGATCCCGATGGTCTATGTATTTTGATGGAGCTTTAAACGCGTTGGGTAATGGCATTGGCGCCGTGATTATATCTCCCGAAGGCTATCATACTCTGTTTATCGCCCGATTATGTTTTAACTGCACCAACAATATGGCGGAGTATGAAGCATGCATCATGGGCCTGCGAGCAGCTATTGACCTAAGGATTAAGTTCTTGAGTGTATTCGGAGATTCTGCTCTAGTGATCAGTTAGATCAAAGGCAAGTGGGATACAAAGCACCCAAATCTTATTCCTTACAAAGAGTATGTACTGACGTTTCTCCCACACTTTGAGAAGATAACCTTTGAACACTTTCCAAGAGAGGAGAATCAGCTGGCGGACGCGCTAGCTACCATGTCTTCTATGTTCAAAGTCAAGTGGGGCAATGAAGCTCCCCAAATTACCATCAAGAGGTTGGACGAACCCGCACATTGCTGTGACATTGAGACTGAAGAGGTAACAGATAAACCCTGGTTCCACGAGGTAAAGAGGTATCTTGAGACTCAAGAATACCCCGAGGGTGCATCTGTGAAAGATAAGAAGTTTCTTTGGAGATTCACTGCAAAGTTCTTCATTAGCAATGGGATCCTTTACAAGCGTAACCATGATTCAACCTTACTGCGATGTGTGGAAAAAGCGAGGCAGAAAGGATCATGGCAGAATTACATAAAGGTACTTTCGGAACTCATTCTAGTGGACATACCATGGCAAAGAAAATCCTACGGGCAGAATATTACTGGTCTACATGGAAGCCGATTGTTATCAGCATTCTCGAACCTGTCATAAGTGCCAAGTCTATGCAGATAAGGTGCACATACCTCCGGTTGCTCTGAATGTTTTGATAGCCCCTTGGGCCTTTTCAATGTGGGGCATCAATATAATTGGCAAGATCATACCTACTGCGTCCAACGGGCATCGTTTCATCCTGGTAGTAATTGATTATTTCACGAAGTGGGTTGAGGAAACTTCCTTTTCTACAGTAACCAAGAACGTCGTGGCACGGTTTATCCGACACAATCTGATCTGTCGAAATGGTGTACCAGAGAGGATCATCACTGATAATGGTACAAATCTCAACAATACAATGATTATCAAGCTCTACAAACAGTTTAAGATACAACATCACAACTCTTCTCCTTACCGGCCGAAGATGAATGGGGCTGTTGAAGCAGCAAATAAGAATATCAAGAAGACTATGCAGAAGATGACTGTGACCTACAAAGACTGGCACGAGATGTTACCATTCGCTCTTCATGGGTACCGTACCTCAGCACGGACTTCGACAAGGGAAACACCTTACTCTTTGGTGTATGGAATGGAGGCAGTCTTACCCATTGAAGTTCAGATACCCTCTCTTCGGATTATGAAGGATGCAGGTTTGAGTGAAGACGATTGGATCCAGACCCGGTTTGATCAACTGAATCTAATCGACGAAAAGAGACTTACTACTATTTGTCATGGTCAGACGTATCAAAAACGAATGATCAAGGCATTTAACAAGAAAGTCAGACGACAAGAGTAACAAGTCGGGGATCTGGTGATCAAACGCATCATACTGCCACAAGGTGATCCCAGGGGAAAATGGACCCCTACGTATGAAGGGCCATTTGTGGTTAAGAATATTTTCTCAGGAGGAGCTATGATTCTAACCACCATGGATGGTGACGACCTTCCTCACCCCGTCAATGCAAACATAGTGAAAAAATACTACGCATAATGAAAGACCCGCTAGGTTGACTGGCCTAGGCAAAAATAAGGGATTCCCGGCGAACCAAAAGGGTTCGGGAAAAAATAAGGGATAAAAATGTAAAAAAAATCTGTACACCCGGCAAGTCGAAAACCTGAAAAGGCGGCTTGGGCAAAAAGGGGTATCCCGGTGGATCGAAAACCCGAAAGGGAGGTCCAGGCAAAAATTAGGGATTAAAGCGTAATACTATGTCTCATTGGATCATCTTGCAACCAGACTTCGGTATCGACTATCAAGCTCGGACGACGCCAATCAATCTGATCTACCTTCAACCAAGTAGCGAAGTGATGAGACGCTCGAAGATATAAGGGCAATAGCAGAGTTGGAACCCAGTGGGATTGTTCACATAGCTTCTTTTTCTTTGTTTTTCACAAATTGTATAATTTCTATCTTTCGGCGGTGTTCTCTTACTAGGACGCCAGCCTCTTGTATAAAACGCCTATTACAGGCCAACTTCAAAATCAATACAATTCATTTTCACAAATAAATTTCAAAATTGTTTTTCTTTTTCTGTTTTGTTTTGCAAGAACGTCCAATGATTCATTTTTGATATATGCATTTGAAAATAATTGTTGCTCATAAATATTTACATGTAAAACAAAAGGTGATTACTCGTAATGCCAGGAACAGGGGAAAACGAGAAATGTCCAAACCTTACAGTTGCTCTATCCACCAGGTACAAGGATGGACCTAGCTGGAGAATATGAATAAAAGTGCATACACTCCACGCAGAGTAGGAAATACCCAAAATAGTGGTGTTAATTATCCCCAAGCAGAGTTCATCTATCACCAACAATGGAAGACTATCCCCAGTAGAGTTTATTTCTTCCACAAGCAGAGACTCAATCCCGAACAAAGGTTCATTATTGCCAGCAGCGGTAATTCATCCCCAGCCGAGCTAATTTCTCCAAATCAGCGGATCCTCTAGCAGAGTCTCTCTTCCCCAAAGAGTCATTCCCTCGCCAGTTTATTCTCCAACATAGTTATTCTCCCGTCATCCCCAACGGGAACATAGAATTCAGATCTTTATATTCTCCAGCAGTAGTCCGGGATTTATTTCCCCCAGTTAGAGAATATAATAAAAACATTGCATATCCATACATCATGGCATGCGTATACGTATCATACAGCACAATCTCATTTATTTTGAGAACATTATTATTCGATACATGTCATACATCATGACATTACATACGACTAACTCTTTACCTTTCAGGGAAAGATACAATCAAATTCTTACAAGTTTTCTCTGGTTCAATCAAATCAATGCTAAAGATTTCTATTCCAGTTCAAGCTATGAAGCCCGGATCCGACCGGATAATATCTTAATTTCTCCATCATATTGTGAAGCCTGGAGAACGACCGGATAACAGTATCAGAATACCGTGAAGCCTGGAATCGACCAGATAGTGGTATCTCTTAAGAACAAGCTATGAAGCCCAGATTCGACCGGATAATAATTTAATCCCCAACAAGTTATTATGAAGCCTGGATTACGACCAGATAGCAATGCGAGTTACTGTGAAGCCTGGATCACGACCAGATAGCAGTACAAGGACACCATGAAGCCTGGATTCGACCAGATAGTGGTATATCATAAACACAAGCCGTGAAGCCCGAAAATCGATTGGATAACAGCTTAACAAGTTATTGTGAAGCCTGGTTTACGACCAGATAGCAATATAAGATACCATGAAGGCTGGACTCGACCAGATAATGGTATAAGACGATGTGAAGCTTGGATCACGACCAGATAGCAGCCAAGAATACTACGAAGCCTGGAGTCGACCAGATAGTGGTATATCTTTAATGCAAGATATGAAGCCCGGGTTCGACCAGATAGTATCTTGATTTCTCCAAAAAACCATGAAGCCTGGATTCGACCAGATAATGGTATGAGACATCGTGAAGCCTGGATTACGACCAGATAGCGGTAAAATACACTGAAGCCTGGATTACGACCAGATAACAGTAAGGGACATTGTGAAGCTTAGATTTCGACCAAATAGCAGTTTACCCGACCAATTATTATGAAGCCCTGAAATCGACCGGATATTAGTATGCCTTATAGTCAAATGGGAGCCCAGATGCGACTGGATAACCACTTGATTTCTTCTGAAGCCTGGATTACGACTAGATAAGAAGTAAGGTATTGTGAAGCCTGGAATCAACCAGATAGCAGTACAGGACACCATGAAGCCTAGATTCGACCAAATAATGGTATAAGACATCATGAAGCCTGGATTACGACCAGATAGCGGTAAAAGACGCTGAAGCCTGGGATTACGACCAGATAATAACACAAGATATTGCGAAGCTTGGATTTCGACCAAATAGCAATTTTACTTGGACAATTACTAAGAAGCCCGGAGTCGACCGAATATTAGTGTGCCCTAAATTCAAGTTGAAGCCCGAATGCAACCGGATAACAACTTAATTCCTTCTGAAGCCTGGAGTACGACCAGATAAGAATTGAGAAATTGCGAAGCCTGGATTACGACCGGATACCAAGTTTAATCTCAACTCCCTAGTAAGTCACTGCAAAGCCTGGAGCACGACCATATAGCAGTCAATCTTATCACTATGAATCCTAGATCACGACTGGATAGTAGTTTATTTTCACCTCTTCGACCAAGAGACGATTCCCCAAGTAGAATAACGGACGACCGAAGCTCCTAAAATTCAAATTTTACCAAGACAAATCAACATTCCCCAGTGAAGTCTTCCTCAACAACAGGTATACGGGTTCTCGCTAAGGAATCTCTTAGGAGATCTACACTCCTTCAGATGGAATCTTTAAGCCCATCTGCCATCATCAATCTCCAAATGGCATATATAATCCCATTCTCGATATCACAAGACAAGTACCATTTCATGCGAGTGCAAATTTCTTGGGCACTCTAGTGTTCAATCATCTTCCACCTTCGGATCACGAAAGGCAAGCAAGCCAATCTAGATCCTCAGGTTTAAGAAGATTGAACAGGGGCAGCAAAATTTAAGGGTACCACTGGGGCTCAAACCCAGGTCCATAAGGCAGGAAAATACTTTGTACGCATGCGCTTGCCACTAGGGTGAATGTGGTGTGCCACCGGGATACCCTATTTGCCCAAGCCTCCCTTTCGGGTTTTCAACTTGCCAGGTGTACAAATTTTTTTCATTTTTTATCCCTAATTTTTGCCCGAACCCTTTTGGTTCGTCGGGATGCCCTTATTTTTGCCTAGGTATGTCAACCTAGCGGGTCTTTGTTATGCGTAGTATTTTTCGACTATGTCCATGCCTCCAGTATGTAGAGAGTTGTCATTGTCCGTTGTGTTGTATTACTGTCAAAAATGTTTTCTTGATGGCACATGATTCGTTGCTGGAACGCGTGCGTAATTCCCCAAGCGATTCAGATGGAGATCTGCCCCTAGTTATTTGGAACTTTTGGAGAGACTTCCCCAGGTGTATTTAGACATCATGTCATGCCCCTTGCTTATGGAAGACCTGTTATTGGAAGTTCCTTTCTCGCTGAGGTGATTCTGTCCATTGAGAGGATGTCTGTTCATTGAATATCCATTGTGCAGATTTCTCTTCTGTCAAACAATTAGTCATATGCAAACAATGTCATTTAAAGAATGCAAAACTCATGTCTTCCTTGAAATTTTTTTTGAAAATGTGTTTTGTGTAGTAAAATGAAATTTTTAAGAATGTGATATCAACTCAGGATTCATAACAAAGCCTACAGGAGTCAAGATACCTTTGTATCAGTATGCTCTCAAACTAACCCATGCTTCAGCTAGTACTTTTAAGGGTTATAATGTGGCCTGGTTCACGGTTTAAGAAACAAAGGATAAAGGCTCGAATTTTATGTGTACCCAACCCTCTCTTCGTGATGTTCTTCAGTCCTATGCTCAGTTAATTACGCGATTAGATCCCGATTGAGTTTGGAATCTTTGCTCTGATACTTGGTGATGATTCAAAAATTGAACATTTGTTTTGAAAAGGCAAACATTTTTGTAATCTTCTTTTTGTCGAGGACTTGTATTAACCTCTTTTTTTTGGTTTTCGTTATCCCTTATTTTGCCTGAACTGTTTCTTTTGTGATTACAGTCAGCGGGATGCCCCAATTTTTCTCTTAAGTCTCCTTCTTAGGTTTTGACTTAACAGGCTTTTATTTCGAGAGATAATGACTGCCTGTCTTGACGATTATACGGAACCATCACCGTCTTTTGTTTTGGAAGGACGTCTTCGATGCCATTCATTGTGCACGAAGCGGCAGATTATGACTGGATACGCCTCTGAATTAACAGAGAAAACTACCCTGCCCCAGGTTATGATTAAGGGTTTTAATTTGGGTGAAAAGAAAAACTCCTACTTCTTTGGCTCGAAGGGGTTGACGAGGGATTATCTTCCTTATAACTCCACTGTTTAGGATTTGAAACAACGCCTGTACATCGTCAGCGGGGTTTGTTCAAAAGCATACTGTAGAGATTTTGATATCATTTTCGTCATCCTCCCTCTAAAGGCTTAGAGATTTTGTTCAAGAGTTTAATATCACAAAAAGAAATAAGAACGCATTTTTGAAATAGTGAATACGAAAGAATTGATTCAAGACAAACATGTGAAATGCATTGATGAAATAACGAGGTTTGATATGAATAAATGTTCAAACAAATCAAAAGAAAATTACACATTGAAAATTCTAATGAACGAAAATCCTTCTTGTGAGAACTTGTCACTTCAGATGGTATGCCTTGGAGGGATGGCAGAAGAACTCAGCCTGACCGTCTTGTGCGAATTCTAGTGCTCCTTCATCTAGCGCTCCTTCATCCTCCCGTCTAAACCTAATTAACAGAAAGATCATTTTGTTGTTGTTTTTGATTATTTTAAGAAAATAAGGTTTTAATTAAATAAATACAAACCTAATTACTAATTAATTTAAATTAAGAAAAATAATTTATTTGACTTATTTTTGTATTTTTGGTTATTTTAAGAAAAGAAAATAAAAATTAAATCAAACAAATCCTAATTTTGTAATTGATTTTAATTTTTTACAAAAAATGGTTAAAATTACCTTAAAATTAAATAAACTAATTAAATTAAATTTGATAATAAAATAAACCTAAATCTAATTTGATGAAAAATTAATTTTATAAGTTTTTTGTAAAAAAAAAGAATTAATTTTTATGTGAGAAAATAAATTAAACAAAAATTAAATAAATAAAAGAAATATAAAAGAAAAGAGAGAAATAGGCCTGGTATCAAAAGTGAAAAAGGGGTATCAATAAGCCCAATATGCCTTGGTCCACGTTGCCTTTCTGATTCAATGTTGCACGTTTGACTAGGCCTATGGTAGACCTTCACATGCCAGGCGTTGGATTTGGTTTGCTTTAGATCCGATGGTTGAAAGCTGATGGCATATAGTGGATCTATAGGAAGCCTGCACATGGAATCACATATAACAAAATAATATTGAAGAACAAGGGGACCTGGGGATCGAACCCAGGCCCTTTGGCTTTTCCACATACCCCCTGACCAACTGAGCCAGCGCACATATTTGTATATGGAATAACAAACATATATTATATTGGAAAAGAGAATTAATTCATTAAAACCGCGCGAAATTCAAATGGGCCAGTCAGGGGGTGCCACGCCACCCTTCTTCTTCCTCCCTGCGTTGGCAAAAGTCCAAGACTTTTACCTATGGACAACGTCTGTAGCTATAGCCCCTGTGATTTTCCAGAATCCATTGCACGCATGATAAATCAAATCCAGTGGTACCAATCAACTCGTGGCAACCTCACGAGCATCATGGTACCACTCTTTATGACCAATTGTCCCTTTAATCAAAATCTCTAAAAACTAAACCTAAACCCTAATCATGGCAAATCTCTGTATGGCTAACAAAAACGCAATTGAAAACTATCATTAGCTTGCAAATTTTTCACTGAACAAGAATATGTAAAGAATTCATGCTACAAATGCCAGAATCGTGAGATTGAATTTCAAGAAAGTACCAATTTCGTGAGATACTTACAGTGGGTTTTTGGGCACGAAAATGCTTGTTGATGATTGGGATAAACTCCTTGAATGTCCAGCAAGTGAATGGTATGCTTAGAATAGCTTGAAAGAGCCTGTAACTATGACATCAGATTGCCACTTTTGTTGAGTTTTTTCAAGTTTTTCCTCAGCTTCTCACGCCTCTAACCCTTATGCATTTGGTCTGGATTTGTTCTATATGTACTCTTGAGTGAATTAGGTTTACCAGTTTGCATCAAATCTTCTCCAATAATAATCTTTGATCATGATTTGATTCTCATGTAAATCTTTCCAAATTAGGCCAAAATCCAATCTTTTTGTGTACAAATAAGCCTTGCACGATTTGTTCTCATTTCCAGCTATCCATGGACTTGGAATATACACAAAATCTCAAGGTTTGAATGATTTTTGTTATTTTCATTATTTATTATTGATTTTATTTGATTTAAATAAAATCAAAATCAAAATAAATGACAAAAATAAAATAAAGGCAAGTGGGAAGAATCATGGGTCATGGACCATGTTACAAACTCAATACAAACACAAAAAGTTGGGCCCATTTGACAAAAATTGCAATTTTGGCCACTTTTGACTTTTGGCAATTTTGCAAAAAAAGGTCAACTTCACCAATGCATAACTCCTTCAATTTTTACCCTAGATATGTTTTTTTGGACTTTTTAGAAAGCTTAAGATGTCTTATAAGCAACCCTTTTGGTATCATATCAATTGAGTCTTCCATGTTCATGTATGAAGCTTTAAAAAAAGGTGTTTTTGTTGACTTTTCAAAGTGACCTATAATGTCCAAATTCATAACTTCTTGTGAGTACATATTTTGAACTTGGGAGATGAATATGAATTGTAGGGAATTCCATCCTATTAAAAATGAGATTTGGATGGGCCATTCTTGATAAAGTATGAGAAAGTTATGCTTGGTCAAAGTTGAGTTGACTTTTCTTGCAAAATCCTAATTTAGCAACTTTTAGGTTTTGATGAATTGTGAGCAATCCTTGAGGAATCATGATCAACCCTTGATAAAATGATGAATAATACTTTAAAATGAGGATGTTGACCAAGAAGCTTGAAGTTTTACTGTATGTGGTCCACAATTCACTTTTGCCCTAACATAGTCGATTTTCAGGCATTTAAATAGTTGACTGAGCAAACTTCTTCTGCAAGGCTTGAAACTTGACATGGATGATCTTGAGAACATATTAGGATAATAGTGAGCATTTTGGACCATTTTGATTCAAACATCTTGATGCAAACTGAAACCCTAATTTGGGGTAGACTGCCTTATGAGAGAGTTTGTCTAGTCAACCCTTGGACTTCCTTGAGCAATTTTAGGACCTCACTTAAAATGTATTGAGAAATATGGGAGGGAAAATTTTGGGGTACAACATCTGCCCCTGTTCAATCTTCTTAAACCTGAGGATGTAGATTGGCTTGTCTGCCTTTCGTGATCTGAGGGTGGAAGATGATTGAACACTAGAGTGCCCAGAAATTTACACTCACATGAGGTGGTATTCATCTTGCGATGTCGGGAATGGGCTTATAGATGCCATTTGGAGGTTGGTGTCGGACGATGGGCTTAAAGATGCCATCAGGAGAAGTGTCGATCGCATAAGAGATTCCTTTGCGAGAGCTCGTATACCTGTTATCGAGGAGGACTAAGCTGGGGAGTGTTAGTCTCTATCTTGGTAAAAGTAGAATTTTTTTAGGAGCTTTAGTCATCCGTTATTCTACTGGGGAATTATCTCTTAGTCGAGGAGGTGCAAATAAACTACTATCTGGTCGTGATCCAGGCTTCATAGTGATAAGATCGACTGCTATCTGGTCGTGCTCCAGGCTTTATAGTGACTTACTGGGGGGATGAGATTAAACTTGCTATCTAGTTGTAATCCAGGCTTTGCAATTTCTCAATTCCTATCTGGTCATAATCCAGGCTTCAGAAGGAATTAAGTTGTTATCCGGTCGCATCCGGGCTTCAACTTGAATTTATGACACACTAATATCCGGTCGACTCCAGGCTTCTTAGTAATTGTCCAGGTAAACTGCTATTTGGTCGAAACCCAAGCTTCATAATGTCTTGTACTGTTATTTGGTCAATTCTAGGCTTCAGTTTCCTTTACCGCTATCTGGTCGTAATCCAGGCTTCACGATGTTTTATACCATTATCCGGTCGAATCCAGGCTTCATGGTGTTCTGTACTTCTATCTGGCCGATCCTAGGCTTCACAATACCTTACTTCTTATCTGGTCGTAATCCAGGCTTCAGAATAAATCAAGTGGTTATCCGGTTGCCTTCGGGCTTCCATTTGATTTTAAGGCCCACTAATATCCGGGCGATTTCTGGGCTTCATAGTAATTGGCCGGGTAGACTACTATTTGGTCGAAATCCATGATTCGCAGTGTCCCCTACTATTATCTGGTCGTAATCTAGGCTTTAGTGTCTTTTACCGCTATCTGGTTGTAATCCAGGCTTCACGATGTATTATATCATTATCTGGTCGAATCCAGGCTTCATGGCGTTTGGCGAAATCAAGATATTATTCGGTCGAATCTGGGCTTCATAACTTGCATTAAAGATATACCACTATCTGGTCGACTCCAGGCTTCATAGTATTCTTGGATGCTATCTGGTCGTAGTCCAGGCTTCACAACGTCTTATACCATTATCTGGTCGAGTCCAGGCTTCATGGTGCCTTGCATTGCTATCTGGTCTTAATCCAGGATTCACAATAACTTATTAAGCTGTTATCCGGTCGATCTCTGGGCTTCACGGCTTGTGTTTATGACATACCACTATCTGGTCGATTCCAGGCTTCATGGTGTCTTTGTACTGCTATCTGGTCATAATCCAGGCTTCACAGTAACTTGCTGGGGATTAAACTATTATCCAGTTGAATCTGGGCTTTATAGCTTAAAGATAAACCACTATCTGGTCGATTCCAGGCTTTGCGGTAATTTGATACTATTATCCGGTTGTTCTCCAGGCTTCACAATATGATGTAGAAATCAAGATATTATCCGGTCGAATCCGGGCTTCATAGCTTGAACTGGAATAGAAATCTTAGGACCGATTTGACTGAACCAGAGAAAACTTGTGAGAATTTGATTGTATCTTTCCCTGAAAGGTAAAGAGTTAGTCACACGTAATGTCATGATGTATGAAATGTATTGAGCAATGATGTTCTCAAATTAAATGAGATTGTGTTGTATGATGCTTAAGCACATGTCATGATGTGTGGATATGTATTGTTTTTATGATATTCTCTAGCTGGGGAAAATAAATCTCGGACTGCTGCTGGAGAGTACAAGGAGTTGAATTCTTCATTCTCACTGAAAATGATTTGAGAATAAATTGGCGGGAGAATAACTCTGTTGGAGAATAAACTGGCGAGGAAATGACTCTCTGGGGAAGAGAGATACTCTGCTAGAAGATCTGTTGATTTGGAGAAATAACCTTGGCTGGGGATGAATTACCGTTGTTGGCGATAATGAACCCTGTTAGGGATTGAGTTTCTGCTTGTGGAAGAAATAAACTCCACTGGGGATGGTCTTCTTTCGCTGATGATAGATAAATTCTGCTTGGGGAGAATTACCACCATTGTTTTCCGACATTTCCTACTCTGCGGGGAGTGTATGCACTTTTAGTCACACTCTCAGGCTGGCTCTGTCCCTGTACCTGGTGGATAGAGCAACTGTAAGGTTTGGACACTTCTTGCTTGTCCCTGTTCAGTAATTGTTTTTTGTTTCGCATGTAAATATTTATGAGCAACAATTATTGTCAAATGCATATATCAAAATGAAACATTGGACGTTCTTGCAAAACAAAACAGAAAAAGAAAAACAAATTTGAAATTTCATTGTGAAAATGAATTATATTGATTTTGAAGTTGGCCTGTAATAGGCGTTTTGTACAAGAGGCTGACGTCCTAGTAAGAGAACACCGCCGAAAGAACAGAGTTTATATAATTTGTGTAAAAGAAAGAGAAACAACTATTTGAAAAAATCCAACTGGGTTCCAACTCTGCTATTGCCTTTATATCTTCGAGAGCCTCATCACTTTGCTACTTGGTTGAAGGTAGATCAGATTGATTGGCGACGTCCGAGCTTGATAGTAGATACCGAAGTCTGGTTACAAGATGATCCAATGAGACATAGTGTTATGCTTTAATCCCTAATTTTTGCTTGAACTGCCCTTTCGGGTTTTCAGTCCACCGGGATACCCTTTTTTTCCCAAGCCGCCTTTTCAGGTTTTCGACTTGCCGGGTGTACAGTTTTTTTCATTTTCATCCCTTACTTTTTCCCGAACCCTTTTGGTTCGTCGGGAAGCCCTTATTTTTGCCTAGCCCAGTCGACCTAGCAGGTTTTAGATTATGCTTAGTATTTTTTCACTATGTCTGCATTGACGGGGTGAGGAAGGTCGTCACCATCCATGGTGGTTAGAATCATAGCTCCTCCCGAGAAAATGTTCTTAACCACAAATGGCCTTTCGTACGTAGGGGTCCATTTGCCCCTGGGATCACCTTGCGGCAGTATGATGCGTTTGATCACTAGATCCCCAACTTGATATTCTTGTCGTTTGACTTTCTTGTCAAAAGCCTTGATCATCCGCTTTTGATACATCTGACCATGACAAATAGCAGTAAGTCTCTTCTCATCGATTAAGTTTAGCTGATCAAGCCGGGTCTGGATCCAATCAACCTCGCTCAAACCTGCATCCTTCATAATTCGGAGAGAGGGTATCTGGACTTCAATGGGTAAGACTGCCTCCATGCCATACACCAAAGAGTAAGGTGTTGCCCCTGTCGAAGTCCGCGCTGAGGTACCGTACCCATGAAGAGCGAATGGTAACATCTCATGCCAGTCTTTATATGTCACCGTCATCTTCTGCACAATCTTCTTGATATTCTTATTAGCCGCTTCAACAACCCAATTCATCTTCGGCCAGTAAGGAGAAGAGTTGTGATGCTGAATCTTAAATTGTTTGTAGAGCTCGGTGATCATTGTATTGTTGATATTTGTACCATTGTCCGTAATGATTCTCTCTGGTACCCCATATCGACAGATCAAATTGTGTCGGATAAACCGCGCTATGACGTTCTTGGTTACTATAGCAAAAGAAGCTTCCTCCACCCACTTTGTAAAATAATCAATAGCTACCAGAATGAAACGATGCCCATTGGACGCAGTAGGTCTGATCTCGCCGATCATATCGATGCCCCACATTACGAAAGGCCAAGGAGCTATCAAGACGTTCAGAGGAACCAGAGGTACATGCACCTTATCAGTATAGACTTGGCACTTATGACAGGTCCGAGAGTGCTGATAACAATCGGCTTCCATAGTAGACCAGTAATATCCTGCTCGTAGGATTTTCTTTGCCATGGTATGTCCACTGGAATGAGTTCCGAAGGTACCCCCATGTAACTCTGTCATGATCTTTCTGCCTCGCTTTTGTCCACACATTGTAGTAAGGTTAAATCATGGTTTCGCTTGTAGAGAATCCCATTACTGATGAAGAACTTTGCAGCGAATCTCCTCAGAAACTTCTTATCATTAACAGATGCACCCTCGGGGTACTCTTGAGCCTCAAGATACCTTTTTACCTCGTGGAACCAGGGTTTATCTGCCACCTCTTCAGTCTCAATGTCACAGTAGTGTACGGGTTCGTCCAACCTCTCAATGGTAATCTGGGGGGCTTCGTTGTCCCACCTGACTTTGAACATAGAATACATAGTAGCTAGCGCGTCCGCTAACTGGTTCTCTTCTCTGGGGAAGTGTTCAAATGTTATCTCCTCAAAGTGTGGGAGCATTGTCAGTACATACTCCTTGTAAGGAATAAGATTTGGGTGATTCATATCCCACTCGCCTTTGATCTGGCTGATCACTAGAGCTGAATCTCCGAATACACTCAAGAACTTAATCCTTAGGTCGATAGCAACTCGAAGACCTAGGATACATGCTTCATACTCCGCCATATTGTTGGTGCAGTTAAAACATAATCGGGCGGTGAGTGGAGTATGACAGCCTTCAGGAGATATGATCACGGTGCCAATGCCATTACCCAACACGTTTGAAGCTCCATAAAAATACATAGACCATCAGGATCCTTTCTCCGGTCCTTCATCCGGTCCAGGTTCTTCACAGTCGGTCACCAACATGATGTTCTCATCCGGGAACTCGAAATTCATGGATTGGTAATCATCCAGGGCCTGATGCGCCAAATGATCCGCCAACACACTTCCCTTGATTGCTTTTTGGGTTATGTATTGGATGTCATACTCAGTTAAGATCATCTGCCATCTTGCTATTCTTCCGGACAAGGCAGGCTTTTCAAAGATATACTTGATTGGATCCATCTTTGATATCAATAGGGTAGTGTGAGTCAGCATATACTGTCTCAGCCGACGAGTAGCCCATGCCAAAGCGCATCAAGTTTTTTCGAGCAACGAGTATCGGGTCTCGCAGTCGGTAAACTTTTTGCTAAGGTAGTAAATAGCATGCTCTTTTCGGCCAGACTCGTCATGCTGCCCCAACACGCACCCCATTAAATTGTCCAGCACTGTCAAGTATAACATCAAAGGTCTTCCTTCAACTGGAGGCATCATAATAGGTGGCTCTTGGAGGTATTCCTTGATCCTTTCGAAAGCGGTCTGACATTAATCATTCCATTTTACCACTTGATCTTTCTTCAGCAGCTTGAAGATCGGCTCACAAGTAGCTGTCAGATGTGAAATGAATCGGGCAATGTAATTCAAACGTCCCAAAAAGCCTCTGACTTCCTTTTCTGTTCGGGGAGTTGGCATCTCCTGTATAGCCTTCACCTTTACAGGATCCACTTGAATACCTTTATCACTAACGACGAAACCCAGCAGCTTACCAGACCTTACCCCGAAGGTGCACTTGTTCGGGTTTAACCTCAGCTTGTACATCTTCAACCTGTCGAATAGTTTCTGGAGATGGTCAAGGTGTTCTTATTCAGTCTGGGACATTGCAATCATGTCATCAACGTAAACCTCAATCTCATGATGAATCATGTTGTAGAATAAAGCGACCTTGACACGCTGATAAGTTTCCCCAACATTCTTCAACCCGAAAGGCATTACCTTGTAACAGAAGGTGCCCCACTGTGTAACAAAAGTTTTCTTCTCCATGTCCTTAGGAGCCATCTTAATCTGATTGTAACCAGAAAAACCATCCATAAAAGAGAAGACTTTATGCTGCGCGGGGTTGTCGACCAAAACATCGACGTGAGGCAGTGGAAAATCATCTTTGGGGCTCGCCCTATTCAGATCTCTATAGTCCACACACATTCGGACCTTACCATCTTTCTTCGGCACCAGAACAACGTTGGCAATTGCGGGTAAGAAGTAACAGCTAGAAATCCGGTGTCAAACTATTTCATGACCTCAGCTTTGATTTTCTCAGATATCTCAGGGTGCATACGGCGAACTTTATGCTTTACTGGAGGGCAGTCTTCTTTGGTTGGCAGGCGGTGTACCACAATATCAGTATCCAAACTAGGCATATCTTCGTAAGACCAGGCGACGATCTCAACATAGTCGCGTAGCATCTGTATCAACCGCTGCTTGACACTAGATTCCAGATTTGCACCTATCTTGACCTCTTTCTTGTCTTCCTCTGTACCCAAGTTTAATGATTCCACCGGCTCTTCATGAGGCTGTATGGCCCTCTCTTCCTGTAGTAACAGTCTAGCAAGTTCCCCAGCCACTTCACAATCATCCCCACCTTCGTCCTCGTCTTGGTTGATCGGATTTTCAAAGTCATAACTGGCAGTAACAGAGTCGTTATCAATGGGATCCAGAGTGGATGTGGATCTGCATTATGATATATGAGTGTGTGTAAGACAATAGCTGTTTTGATAAAGCGCAAGATAGAAAAGAAAGACAAGGAGCACAAAATTTGTAATGAAAGAAAATGTCCAATGCTTTATTGATGAAAATGACAAATAATAAGCCCTCACAAACAAAAGCCAAGGTGCCTTGGGAAAGGCAACGGGCCGTAAAGTTTCAAACTGTCTGTTACAAATCTCAAAACAAAATTCTATTACTGTGTAATAAAAGAAATGGGCACGAAGTCCTTTGCTGTCCAGTTGTTCAATCCACCGTTGGTAGTCAGGTAGATCCATCTGTCGATACTTGACTCTTCTTCATCATCCTCAATTGCATTCACTCCCTGATTACTAATGTGCAGAGGAGATCTTCCAATCCGCGCGTGCCGAATAACCCTTTGAGCTTCTGCAGTAAAGCCCAAACCAAACTTGTCAGTTTTGTGTGCAAAGCGGGGAGCTGACCCCAATTTGCACACCCACCTTTTTCAATTACAGCCCTGGCATCCTTGAGGGAAGCCATCTTCATCGGAGGTTCGTCAGTTGCAACTTCAGTTGACGCCAAAGTCTGGGGGACTTCTTCAAAGTTTTGACACGAGGTCTCGATGAACTCCCCATCCATCTCCACATAGCGAAAGGAATTAAGATGACTCACCATGTACTCCTCTTCTCCTTGTACCATGACAATCTTCTCTTTTAATGGATATTTCAACATCTGATGGAGCGTAGAAGTCACTGCCCCAGCCTTATGAATCCAAGGGCGTCCCAGCAAGCAAGAATAAGATGGTCAGATATCCATCACATAGAAAGTAGATGCAAAAGTATGAGAGCCAACTTTAATAGGGACGTCCACCTCCCCGTGCACCATCCTTTTTTACCCATCGAAAGCTATGACCACAATATTACTCGGCTTCAGAACCAAAACTTCACAGTCTAGATGATCTAGTGCTTTCTTTGGTAAAACATTCAATGAGGACCCGATATCCACCAGTACATGGGCCAGAGTAGTGTCCCTGCACTCGATCGAGACGTGCAGAGCATCATTGTGATTTCTTCCTTTAGCAGTCAGATCTGCATCTGAGAAACCCAACCCGTTGTCGGCAGTCAAACTAGCTACGCAGTCTTTAAATTGATCGGCAGAAGTCTCCTACGGCACATGCGCAGTTTTGAGGAAAGAAATTAAAGCCTTTGCATGGGCTTCCGAGCATAATAACAAAGATAACATGGAGATTTTTGACGGGGTCTGCCCCAACTCTCGACTATGTTGTAGTCACTCTTCTTGATAATCTCCAGAATCTCCTTTATCTCCTGCTTAGAGGTTTCTATAATGATCTTCTTAGGTGCCTCCGTCCGGGAAGGCTCGCCTGTGATTTCTTTGACCCGAGTCCCATATGGCTCGGCGACATGGGTGATAACTGGAATAGGTACTGGGGTGGTAGCCGATGTACTAGCAGATGGAATGACAACAGGTTTGTGAACAGTCAGAGGGGAAATCTCGGGAGAAAATAGTCTTCCACTTCTGGTGACCTTGCTAGCCCTGACAATATTGCTGATATCAGCATCAATTTCTTCAATCTTTAAGTCTTGTTTAACTCCATGGTAATACACATCGGCCCCATAGTGCCAAGGGACAACCTTGTCCGAAGTGTATGGGATAGGACCAGGGATAGTAATGATTAACGGAGCGATTCTTGGAACAGATGTAATCCTAACAGGCTTTCTCGAGGAAGCCTTGGAAGGATTCGCGGAAATGGTTATGATGGCAACATCTTGAATTGGAACCAACGGAATCATAGTCTTCTCGAACATGACCTCTTTGTTATCCATCAGGCGTTGAACACCTGATTTCAATAAGTGGCAACCAGCAGGCAGAATTGAACACAAGTGGCAACCTTCGCCACAGCCCGGAAATAAACTGGCCAACAATAGATTCTTCTTAACTATCATCAAAGGAGTAGAAACTTCTTCCACGGAGGTCATAAATAAATCATCGTCCACAGCATTTACTCCATGACCATGCTTGGGCATAGGAGCAGTTATAACGTTGGGTTTCTCTGGAGCGTCAAACTCAATTTTTCTTTAGCTTTGATCAAATCTTGCACCTTATTCTTCAAGGCCCAACAGTTGTTTGTATCATGACATGGGCTATCGGAGTGATAGGCACAACGGGTGTTCGGATTATATAGCGGAGATGTGGTGTTGGGATTCTTCGGGGCTTCCCTTAGAGTTACCAGATTGGTCTTTAATAATTATGGTAGAATTTGAGACAAGGTCATATTGAGACGAGTGTACTGTCTTTGTCGTCTCTCCATTCTTTGTTGATTGTTGCGTTGTGGGGCAATGGTGGGTCTTGATATCACTACTGCATTCACTGCTTGATGGCGTTCAAGTCTGCTTTGGCTCCTCGAGCCGTAGACTGCACTAGCTTATTTCTTACCGATGAAAGGCTTCTTTACTGCACTTGACGACGTATCCTTCTGTATCTTACCACTTCGGATACCAACTTCTACTCTCTCCCCAGTCAAAATCAATTCAGTAAACCTAGATGATAAACTTCTGATTAGATGATTGAAAAATGGACCAGACAACGTCCCTAGAAACATATCAACCAACTCCCTATCAGACAAAGGGGGTTGGACTCTCCCAACCAAATCTCTCCACTTCTGAGCATAGTCATTAAAACCTTCACTTGCACCCATAGACATACCCTGGAGCTGAGTACGAGTGGGAGCAAGGTCGGTGTTATACTGATACTGCTTGTAAAAATCAGCAGCAAGGTCCTCCCAGTTTCGGACATTAGCTCCTTCCAGTTGGTAAAACCATTCAAGTTGTGTCCCTGATAGACTATCTTGAAAGAAATGCACCCACAAATTTTTATCAGCAGTGTAAGGTTGGATTTTTATGACGTACGAGCGGAGATGGAGTTTTGGATAGGATACTCCATCGTACTTAGCAAAAACCGAAGCTTTGAACTTATGAGGGATCACCACACCAGATTCTAGTCCCAGATCCCCAAAGTCTAAACCAGGTATCTTCTGAATCTCCATAGCGCTCAGACGATCTTCGAGTTGTTTGTACCTATTCTCAGCAGGAGGATACTGCTCATCATCAAAATCAGTATCATTATCAGAGACCACTGGAATGGGACCTTTTTATTCCTCTTGGTTCTCCTCTCCTTTGGATGAAAGAGACAGATCAGCTTCATGTCGCAACCTATTCCCAAATCTGTTACCCATATTCAAGAGAACCACCTTTGTCTTCTTTTTCTTCTTTTTCTTTGGGATGAGAGTCTTCAAATCCTCTTGCCCTTTAGCCAAGTTCAAGAACATCTCTTGGAATTTGGAATTCTGTGCCTGAAGAGCTTTGATGGCTTGATCGGTAGGTATTTCAGAAGACATTTCATGCTAAAATACACAGCGAAGAAGATGAGAAACCTGTAATGATGTGCATGATAATGGGATGCGTATGTAATGATTTCAAAGACTTTGGGAGATTTAAATTTTCAAACCAAGAAATAGACAAACTTTATTAGATTAAACTTGTAAAAGGTTCAACAATGCCTCTAATGCGTTTACAATGAATTAAATAAACAAATCTAAAATAGAAAAAGAAAAATCAGAAATCCCATGGACGCTTCCCCTTCGTGATGACGTAGTCATTGATTGTTCTTTCATTCTCGAGTTGCCTGGTGAGCTTCAAGATCTTCCTTTCTTGATCATGGTACTTCTCTCGGTAGGTATCCCTCTCCTCTTTCAGCTGAATCCAGGATCTCTTCAATGCCCCAAGATCAGTGGGCATGTAGGGATAAAGGACTGTACAAGGAATGCCCTCTTCATTGGTAGGATCCATAATTACTGGCAACACAGCTTCATAAGGCATCCCAAGCTTCTGGGCTCGTTCTCGGACCCACTGGAGATAAGGTTGCATAGGGAGAGAAGTCTTTGGTCCTAGATCTTGAGGGTCAAACCTATTCACCATGCCCCAGGCTCGTATAAACCTTCAGCGATGCTCGTCAACGTCTTCCTTGTAGTAAAAGGCAATATCTGTAAGAAGTAACTCATGAGGACCGTCTCTCTGAGAACGACCAAACTGTCGCAAAGTCAAGAAAGGACTGTAGGTTATTCCCCCTCTGATTCGAAGCAACGGGACATTAGGGTATCCCCCACATCGATCAAAGACAACAATGCTTTCCATAACCTTAGAACTCCAAAGAATGTCTATATGGGCAAGGGACATTATCCTGTAAGACCTCCTAAACCTTCTTCATTCTTCAACACAGACTTGAGGAGGTGCGAAATAAACCACCTCGCCAGCAAAGGCATACAACACATGAGGGTCCCTCTTCTACGCACAGTACGAGTATAGAGGGCATGCAAGATATCACCTAAAAGAGTAGGCACAGGATTGCGAGACGGGAAGATCTTAACCGCATTCACATTTATGAAGGAATCTAGATTCAGGGAAAAGAACCAAACTGTGGATAAGGAGAGCCAAGATGTCTTCGAAAGCCTGAAAGTCCGAATTATCCCATAACAGTTGAGCTTGACCCATCAGAAACTTGGCTAAGAAACCTTCTACCCCGCTTCGTGTTTCCCAATTAGATACTACATCAGCCCGTTTCAAATGTAGAGCTGAAGCATAGTCCTCTAGTCTAGGAGTCTCTTCCAAACCTGTGAAGGGCATCTGCTCAAGGATGGATATGCCTAGTAAGTGAGAAAACTCTTCCAAAGTGGGAACTAGTTGGTAATCCGGGAAAGTGAAGCAATGATGCACCAGATCGAAGAACTGGAAAAGCACACTCATCATCTGCTCATCAAACTTTGAGGTAACCAAGCTAAGAAGCTGACCATGTCTCCTAATGAATGAAGAAGTATCAGAAACTCTCGAGGCTAAATCATTGAGTTGAGTAGGTATTTGCACAAAGTTAACTCAGATGGTGTTTCTGCGCACGTAAGCCATAATCTGCAAAACAGGACAAAGATAAATCCCCTCGGTCGTTGAAATGGTTAGTATAATGAAGTATGCATGCTATGTTATGATGCATGATGTCATGATAAAACAAACAACATGTATAGCAGATAACATACATGGTAAAGGCAAACAAGTCACACAAAAGCCTTTAAGTTTCAGGCTTGCATGGGGTCTAGGTGCTACCCTCTTGAAGTTCAGTTGGTTTTAACCTGTCCTAATAATAGTAACCGGGTTCTAGAGGTTCTCAATATCACTGACCATCCTCCATCGGTCATGGTTTCAGCTCACACAATCTTTTCTTGCGGCCGGAACTATCTCGAGAGTATGGTCTCAATGAGTGTAGCATCGAGTATCAACCAATTCCCAGCTTTACACCGATGCCGGCTATCTCACTACTTCCTATGGCCAAGTTGGTCAATTATGGGTTCTAAGGTCAGTTGATGCTTAACGACACACATAGGAGCCCCGTATTCTGCTCATTTCTCCACAAGGGATACCGGTACCAACCAATATGCCACATCAACGTAGCTACTGCTTCAACCGTATCGGTCTACACCGTAGAGTTCCCTCACAATTTATTGCTACTTACCTAAAAGGTGTACCCCAGATCCGGGTTAGGATCTATAGTAACTCCCAATACAAAACCCTCAAAAGTAAAGCAATCAAATCAAAAAAGAGAAGCAATTTATGATGAACTAATCCTAAGGTATACCCCACTTATATTCCCCAGCAGAGTCGCTAGTTCTGTGATACGGTGGCAGAACTGGACTATTTTAGGAAAATGCTGGTTTGCCTTTTGCGTTTGTGTTTGCAAAATGTCGCGGTAAGCAAGAGTCGCCACCGACTTTTATTTTATCCAACTGGAAAGGAAAAAAGCATAGAAAAATTCCTTTTTCGAGATTTTGAGTACGGGGGGTAGATTATAGAAAGGGAACGTATTAGAACCCTTTTTATCCGTGGTTTTCCACGGGCTCTTAATTACTTGCTCATCATTTTAAAATTGCTTGTGTGTGTTTGTTTTGAAAAGTTTGTTTTACTCCGTTTTAACTCTTGCTTTTGTCTTCAAGAGTGTTATGAAGTCATTTTGAAAACTTTGTTTGAAAAGAGTGTAAGTGTGGAAAAGTTTGATTTTGAGCAAGTACCTACTATCATCTACCTACTCGAAAAAGGAATGTTTTTGTTCTTGTTTCCTTTGGACAACGCTATCCCACTATTAGTGAGTAGGTAGCACCGTTATTGGAGTTGTAAGGGTCAATTCGAAAGGGAAGTACAATCACTAAAGCAATGTTAGGACGTCTTAGTAATAACCCTAATGTCTTAAGATCATATTCGAGGCAACATTTCTGAGGCAACATTTCCGAGACGACCTTTCCGAGGCGACATTTTCGAACGGGACATTTGATTTTTGTTTAGACAAGAGTGCGACCATAAAAACACCCTATACTTAATGATCGTTAACCGAAGGCAACCGAAGTGAGAGTATACCCTAGGAGTGCGCATGTGCGAGTAATTTGATTTCAGTTATTATCTTTGCACATTTAGGGTTTGCTAACCATTTTAAAATTATCATACATTCTTGTCATGCAATCCTATTATCATACATCTAACAGTTAATATTTGCAAAAATTAAAATGCGAGGAATAAACTACACTATTACAAGGCTTCGGGAAGGGGAATTAATTACATAGCCAAAAACCCGTAAAACGATAAATAAACGAAAAATCCTAATTAAACTATTACATCCCATGAGCAGTTACATCAATATCGTAAAAAATAAGTAAACGCGTGATGAATCGAGGACGAGAGAAAATTAGGGTTTTGACCCCGTCTAAACCTAATTAAAAGAAAGATCTTTTTTTTTGTTTTTGATTATTTTAAGAAAATAAGGTTTTAATTAAATAAATACAAACCTAATTACTAATTAATTTAAATTAAGAAAAATAATTTATTTTACCTATTTTTTTATTTTTGGTTATTTTAAGAAAAGAAAATAAAAATAAAATCAAATAAATCCTAATTTTCTAATTGATTTTAATTTATTTACAAAAAAAGGTTAAAATGACCTTAAAATTAAATAAAATAATTAAATTAAATTAGATAAAAAAATAAACCTAAATCTAATTTGATGAAAAATTGATATTATTAGTTTTTTGTAAAAAAAAGAATTAATTTTTATGTGAGAAAATAAATTAAACAAAAATTAAATAAATAAAAGAAATATAAAAGAAAAGAGAGAAATAGGCCTGGTATCAAAAGTGAAAGGGGGTGTCAATAAGCCCAATATGCCTTGGTCCACGTTGACCTTTCTGATTCAATGTTGCATGTTTGACTAGGCCTATGGTAGACCTTCACATGCCAGGCGTTGGATTTGGTTTGCTTTAGATCCGATGGTTGAAAGCTGATGGTATATGGTGGATCTATGGGAAGCCTGCACATGGAATCACATATAACAAAATAATATTGAAGAACAAGGGGACCTGAGGATCGAACCCAGGCCCTTTGTCTTTTCCACATACCCCCTGACCAACTGAGCCAGCGCACTTATTTGTATATGGAATAACAAACATATATTATATTAGAAAAGCGAATTAATTCATTAAAACCACGTGAAATTAAAATGGGCCAGTCAGGGGGTGCCACGCCACCCTTCTTCTTCCTCCCTCCGTTGGCAAAAGTCCAAGACTTTTACCTACGGACAACGTCTGTAGCTATAGCCCCTGTGATTTTCCAGAATCCATTGCACGCATGATAAATCAAATCTAGTGGTACCAATAAACTGGTGGCAACCTCACGAGCATCATGGTACCACTCTTTATGACCAATTGGCCCTTCAATCAAAACCCCTAAAAATGAAACCTAAACCCTAATCATGGAAAATCTCTATATGGCTAACAAAAACGCAATTGAACACTATCATTAGCTTGCAAATGTTTCACTGAACAAGAATATGTAAAGAATTCATGCTACAAATGCCAAAATCATGTTGAATTTCAAGAAAGTACCAATGTCGTGAGATACTTACAGTGGGTTTTTGGGCATGAAAATGCTTGTTGATGATTGGGATAGACTCCTTGAATGTCCAGCAAGTGAATGGTATGCTTAGAATACCTTGAAAGAGTATGGAACTATGAAATTAGATTGCCACTTTTGTTGAGTTTTTTCAAGTTTTTCCTCAGCTTCTCACGCCTCTAACCCTTATGCATTTGGTCTGGATTTGTTCTATCTGTACTCTTTAGTGAATTAGGTTTACCGGTTTGCATCAAATCTTCTCCAATAATGATCTTTGATCATGATTTGATTCTCATGTAAATCTTTCCAAATTAAGCCAAAATACAATCTTTTTGTGTACAAACAAGCCTTGCACGATTTGATCTCATTGCCAGCTATCCATGGACCTGAAATATGCACAAAATCTCAAGGTTTAAATGATTTTTGATATTTTCATTATTTATTATTGATTTTATTTGATTTAAATAAAATCAAAATCAAAATAAATGACAAAAATAAAATAAAAGCAAGTGGGAAGAATCATGGGTCGTGGACCATGTTACAAACTCAATACAAACACAAAAAGTTGGGCCCATTTGAGAAAAATTGCAATTTTGCCCACTTTTGACTTTTGGCAATTTTGCAAAAAAAGGTCAACTTCACCAATGCATAACTCCTTCAATTTTGACCCTAGATATATTTTCTTGGACTTTTTAGAAAGCTTAAGATGTCCTATAAGCAACCCTTTTAGACTCATCTCAATTGAGTCTTCCATGTTCATGTATGAAGCTTTTAAAAAAATATGTTTTTGTTGACTTTTCAAAGTCACCTATAATGTCCAAATTCATAACTTCTTGTGAGTACATATTTTGAACTTGGGAGATGAAGATGAATTGTAGGGAATTCCATCCTCTTAAAAATGAGCTTTGGATGGGCTGTTATTGATAAAGTATGAGAAAGTTAGGCTTGGTCAAAGATGAGTTGACTTTTCCTGCAAAACCCTAATTTAGCAACTTTTGGGTTTTGATGAATTGTGAGCAATCCTTGAAGAATAATGATCAACCCTTGATAAAATGATGAATAATACTTCAAAATGAGGATGTTGACCAAGAATCCTATAGTTTGACTGTATGTGGGCCACAATTGACTTTTGCCCTAGCACAGTCGATTTTCAGGCATTTGAATAGTTGATTGAGCAAACTTCTTCTGCAAGGCTTGAAACTTCACATGGATGATCTTGAGAACATATTAGGATAATGACGAGAATTTTGGACCCTTTTGATTCAAACATCTTGATGCAAACTGAAACCCTAATTTGGGGTAGACTGCCTTAGGAGAGAGTTTGTCTGGTCAACCCTTGGACTTCCTTGAGCAATTTGAGGACCTCACTTGAAATGTATTAAGAAATATGGACTGGAAAATTTTGGGGTACAACAGTTCTGTTTGTTAATGATGATGTGTGTCGTCCTTTCCCTCCACCGAGTGAAGACTTGGGTCTTTACAACAGAATGGATAATTTTCAAGAGCAGTTTGACAAGATACAAAGAGAGATGAAGGCCCTCATGGGAAAAGACCTATTTGGGCAGAATGTGAATGAGTTATGCTTGGTCCTGAATGTTAAGATACCTACTAAGTTTAAAGTTCCGGAGTTTGAGAAGTATAAGGGAAACACTTGCCCTCGTGCTCATCTGGTGATGTACGTAAGGAGAATTTCTACCCATACTGATGATCAGCGTCTGCTGATTCACTTTTTTCAGGATAGTTTGACCGATGCTGCGCCGAAGTGGTATATGAGTTTGGATAGCGCCAATATCCATACTTTTAATGATTTGGGAGAAGAATTCATCAAACAATACAAGTACAACGTAGACATGGCGCCTGACCGTGATCAACTCAGGGTTATGGTTCAGAAAGACAGGGAATCGTTCAAAGAATATGCATAGAGATGGCATGAGGTAGCCGCCCAGGTGATTCCTCCCATGGAATAGAAGGAGATGACTAAGATTTTCTTGAAGACGCTGGGTGCTTTCTACTACGAGAGGATGGTAGCAAGTGCGCCAAGTGACTTTACTGAAATGGTAGGAATGGGTATCCGCTTAGAAGAGGCTGTAAGAGAAGGCCGTTTAACGAAGAGTTAAGGATCTTGAGGTGCGAATAAGCCATATTATGGGTTTACCAAGAAGAAAGAAGGAGATGCAAATGCTGTTATACAAGAGAGGAGGGTAAGCACTCCTAGAAGGAATTATCAGCGTCATTAGCAAGTCGTCTCAGTTACTCCTGTTATGAATGTCACTCCAACTACCGTTGCTTATCAGAGACCGTCCTAGCAGGGGAATCAAGGGTATAATAAAAGAAGGAAAAATTATGACCCTATTCCCATGAGCTATACAGATTTACTACTGGCATTGATTCAGAAGAAGTTGGTTCAGACCCGACCACCTCCCACCGTACCATTACCATTGCCTTGGTATTACAAGGCAGACCAAACATGTGCTTTTCATCAGGGAGCACCAGGGCATAATATTGAGAATTGTTATCCTTTGAAGACTGAAGTACATAAATTGGTGAAGTCTGGTGTTCTATCTTTCAAGGACGTGGAACCTAATGTGAAAGATAATCCTCTACCCAAGCATGGGGGAGTAAATGCTGTGAATATGGTAGCCGGTTGTCCAGGCGACTTCCGGATTTTTAATATTAATCTGGTTAGAGGAGATTTGGTGAAAATGCATGCAAACCTATGTGAATTTAGGTACTATACACATGACCATGCCGGTTGTGCTATTTGCAGTATAAACATACAGGGTTGCGATAAGATAAAGGCTGATTTACAGGAGATGATGGATGAGGGCCTAATCCATATAATCAGGCCTAGGGCAGAGTATGAAGAGGAAGTGAATATGGTTTTTGGATGTCTTGGAGAATTCAAAATTTTTTATGTAGAGTACATGAATGAGGACCTCGTACAGTTTCATGCTACCTTCTGCCATACAGCTGGTCAGGTGGAACACCAATATGGATCTTGCCGAGTTTGCTGTAGAGACCCCCGAGGATGTTCAATCGTGAAGAAGGATGTTCAGTTGTTGTTATACAATGGAACTATCAAGGTCACAAGTTAGAGGGATGATTACCATGAAGTTAATATGGTTGAGGTTTTTTTGACTGAAGAAGGGTCAGATGAAGATTATGCTTCCGCAGATGAGTATTTCTCTTCAGACGAAGATTTGTTTTTTTTTCAAAAATGACTTATTAATGACTGATTATGTTGAAGAAGGGGTAAACGTCATTGCGCCTTTTTTCAGTGCACCCTCCCATTTTGAAGTTGAGTATCATAGCAAGCCAGCTGTTACCCCATTGGTGATTAGTTTGCCAGGTCCTATCCCCTACAAGTTAGATAAGGTCGTGCCTTACAAATACAACTCTACAATCTTAGAGGATGGAGTGGAAGTTCCCATCCAGCCAATGCCTGATGTTGGAAATATAGCTGAAAATAGCAGGGTGACCTGCAGCGGTCGTGTGTTTGCACCAGTTGTTCGAAGAGATGTTGGTGCTGGAAAGAAAATTGCTGAGAGTGATGAACCTAAAAAGGCTATGGGTGAGACTAGTGGAGCTACGTTAGAGAAAGAAGTGGATAATATTTTGAAGATAATTAAGATGAGCGACTACAGAATTGTAGATCAGCTACTGCAGACTCCTTCAAAAATATCTATCTTAGCTTTATTGATGAACTCCTCTGCTCATAGAGAATCCCTGATGAGGGTACTGGACCAAGCTTTTGTGGAGAGTGATATGCCAATAGACCAATTCAGCAGCGTAATAGGAAACATTACTTCATGTAATAACTTGAGTTTCTGCGATGATGAATTACCAGATGAAGGAAGGAATCATAACTTGGCCCTCCACATCTCTATGAACTGCAAGAATGATTTACTATCCAATGTGCTGATTGATAATGGATCCGTGTTGAATTTTATACCAAGGAGTACGCTTATGAAGTTGAAATATCAAGGAACGCCTATGCGCCCGAGTGGCATCATTGTGAAAGTGTTTGATGGGTCAAGAAAATCTGTTATTGGTGAAGTGGACTTGCCTATTCATATAGGACCACATTTGTTTCAGATAACTTTCCACGTCGTGGACATTGTTCCCACTTATAGCTGTTTGCTTGGACGGCCATGGATACATGAGGCAGGGGCTGTCACTTCAACTTTACACTAGAAGCTGAAGTTTGTACGTGAAGGGAAAGTAGTGATCATAAATGGGGAGCATGCATTGTTGATATCTCATTTGTCCTCTTTCAGCATTGTAGAGGCAGATGAAGCTGCTGTTGGAATCCAGTTCCAAGCCTTATCCATTGACAACATAAGAGGAAATGAGAATTCCATGGTTTCGCTGAAGGACGCACAACAGGTTGTGCATAATGGTCATAATGAAGTTTGGGGACGAATTGTGGATCCAACTATGAACAAGAACATAACTGCCTTGGGGTTCTCTTTGAAGAATGACAAAGGTAAGGGCATGAAGCCGAATTCTTCTGCAGGAAGGTATCAAGACATTTTCCGTAGCGGGGGTTATCTTCATACGGCTGTTTCCAAGATTAACGCCATTGTGGAAGATGAAGCAGAGCAGGAAATGCCGAATTATGTGACACACGGAGTTAGGGTTCAGAACTGGATCACCATTGATGTTCCCTCTTGCATACATGTTTCAAAGTAATTTGATTTGATAATATTTTTGAAAAAGCTTTCACTCTTCCCAAGGTGGAAGTATTAATGTTGTAGGGCTTATCTATTTGCTGTGACTTTTAAAATCAATAATAAAAGTTGTCTTTGTTTCCCAAATTATGTATTTATTTTCCGCTTTTTCTGGGAAAATGGTAATCAGAAAAAAAACCTTTCAAAATAAATGATAACTGAAATTCAATCTGCATGATCACTTGTTATATGTGTCAATTTCTAAAGGCAATCACAAATCATATGTGCAGATTAATTAAAAAACCCGTTGAATACAATGACCCTGCACCCTCTCCCAAATTTGAATGTCCTGTGTTTGGGGCTGAAGAAGATTATGATGAGATTCCATAAGAGGTCTCACGGTTGCTTGAGCACGAGGAAAATTCCATTCATCCATATAAAGATCCATTGGAAGTGATCAATTTGGGTTCAGAAGAAGATCCGAAGGAAGTCAAGGTTGGAGCATTGTTGCATCCTGATGTGAAGAGCAGGTTGATTGAGCTGTTGAAAAAGTATGTGGATATTTTTTCTTGGTCTTATCAAGATATGCCTGGTCTAGATACATATATTGTAGAGCACCGTTTGCCGTTGAAGCCAGAGTATCTGCCAATTATACAAAAGTTGAGAAGAACTCACCCAGATATGGAAGTAAAAATCAAAGGGGAGGTTCTAAAGCAGATTATTGCTGGTTTTCTTGTGACGTCAGTGTATCCTCAATGGATTTCCAATATTGTCCTAGTACTGAAAAAAGACGGAAAGGTCCGCATGTGCGTAGATTACAGAGATCTAAATAAAGCTAATCCAAAAGATGATTTTCCATTGCCACACATTGATATGTTAGTGGATAGCACAGAAAAAATTAAGGTATTCTCGTTCATGGACAGATTTTCTGGGTATAATCAAATAAGAATGGCTCCAGAGGACATGGAAAAAACAACGTTTATCACACCCTGGGGAACATTCTGTTACAGAGTGATGCCCTTCAGGTTGAAGAACGCTGGTACAGCGTTCCAGAGGGCTATGTCAACCCTATTCCATGATCTGATGCATAAGGAAATCGAAGTATATGTTGATGATATGATTGCCAAATCCCATACCTAAGAAGGGCATGTAGAAGATTTATTTAAGTTGTTTCATCGTTTGAGGAAGTACCTTCTCCGCTTGAATCCAAATAAGTGTACCTTTGGTGTCTGATCAGGGAAATTGTTGGGTTTCATTGTTAGCCAGAAAGGAATTGAAATTGACCCTGATAAAGTCAAGGAAATTCAATAGATTCCAACACCAAGAACTGAAAAGCAAGTCAGAGGTTTCCTTGGGCGTTTGAATTATATTTCCAGATTCATCTCCCACATGACTGCAACATGTGAACCGATCTTTAAGTTGTTAAAGAAAGATCAAGGTTGTGTATGGACGGATGATTGCCAAAGGGCATTTGAAAGTATTAAAGAATATCTTCTTGAACCTCCTATCTTGCTCCCTCATGTAGAAGGAAGACCGTTGATTATGTATCTGACAGTGTTAGATAAATCCATGGGATGTATTCTGGGACAACAGGATGAAACAGGGAAGAAAGAGTTCGCCATTTATTATCTCAGTAAAAAATTCACTGATTGTGAGTCGCGGTATTCCATGTTGGAAAAAACATGTTGTGCTCTGGCCTGGGCGGAAAAGCATTTGCGGCAGTATATGTTGAATCACACTACTTGGTTGATCTCCAAAATGGATCCAATCAAGTACATTTTTGAAAAGCCTGCTCTTACTGGGAGAATTTCCTGCTGGCAGATGTTGTTATCTGAATATGATATCGAATACCGCACTCAAAAAGCTATTAAAATCAGTGTTGTTGTACCCTAAAATTTTCCCTCTCATTTCATCAATATTTCTCATCACAAGACTCTTGGAATTCAGTATCAAGTTAGGGTTTGCTCTGCTCAAGACACCTCCTTGCACTGTTGACCCAAATTAGGGTTTGAGTTTGCATAGGGATATTTTGACCTACAATGCCCAAATTGACTTTCATACTTCATGTTGGATTCACAAGTTTGTCCATACCAAATTTCAAGCCTTGATTCAAGTTTTTGCCCAGTCAATTGGACAATTGACCTAAAAATCAACTGTATTGGGGAAAAAAGTCAACTGTGGCCAATTGATAGTCAAATCTCATGAAATTTGACCCACACCAACATTATGAACTCACATGAACCATTTGATCAAGTTTGGATCATAATTCCAAAAGAAATTTGATCAGATCACCAAAAGGGCAAAATGGTCATTTTTAGGGTTTTGACTGCACAAATGCAATTTTTGACTGTTTGACCTAGCCAAGGGAAAACCAAGCTCACATATGGACTCAAGGACTCAATGACATTGTCTTGACCCATTCAACAAGTTCAAAATATCTCAAATGCATAGGATTGACAGATGAATTTTTCAGTCAACTGATCAAAATTTGACTGTATGCTGAAAAGTCAAACTTTGACTTTTTGGTCAAAATCAAGTGCCAAGAGTTGTTTTTCATCAAGACATGTCAAATAATGAAACTTGTTCATCAAGAAACCCAAAAATGCAAATTAGGGTTTAAAATGGAAAAATTTCATAACTTAGAAATTTTCTAAGTTATGAAATTTTCTTATTTTTTCCTAACTTTGTCCCATTTTTTCACCAAGATGCAAATGGATTCAAAGAAAACTTATAATATGAAAGTTGTAGTCCATCACAAAGTCTACAACTTTTATTCACAAAGTTTTCTCAAAATAAGCTTGTATCTCAAGTTATGATTTTTGGAACAAGGGTACCTAAAACTTTTAACTTAGAGAAAATTTGCCCTAATCTAGGCAGGATTTTGACCTATCTTCTTGGCCACTTTTCACATAGTTCCACTTGGAGTCTCAAGTTGCATTGCAAAGATGGATTATAGCAAATGTTCCAATATTTCCAAATTATCCAAGAACTCCTCAAACACCCTTGTGGTTAGAGAGAATAGAATGCTTGAAGTTGGCAAAAACTCACTTTTGTCCATGGCCAATACATGTTCATACACTACAAGAAAATTGGCAGATTGCGACAGGTATTTTTGTAGATTACGACGGTTAAAACCGTCGCAATTTGCTTTCCACGACGGTTGCTTTACCGTTGCAGAAGTGTGTGTCCCCAACCTATTTCGCGACGGTTACAAAAACTGTCGTTCTAGTTTACGACGGGTTGATACCGTCGTGACTATCTTTTGAGTTTCTTTTAATTATTGATGGCGACGGTTCGATACTGTCGTGAATATCTTGTGAAATTGATTAAATTGTTTATGGCGACGGTTCGATACCGTCATAACTTTTGTTGATTATTTTTAATTGTTGATTACGACGGTTCGGTACTGTCGCCATGACTTTTGTTTATGTCTTGATTTTTTTTTATTTTTCTATTATATATATTTTTTATTTAAATTATTATCTATGTAAAAAAATTTAAATATAGTTTTTTTTTGTGTTATTTTTTTCTTTAAATTATTTCTTTAATATATTTATTTATAGTATTATTTTTTATTTTATTTTCTATCACTTTGTAATATAGTAAAAATAATTTCAATAAAAAATATTTAACTAGCAAATTGTTGATAAGAGATAAGAGAAAACTAGGGAAAAAAATCATTGAGATGGCATTTTTCTTAACATATAAGGGTTAAAAAATGTAAAGACCAACACATTAGACAAATGCATTACACTCATACAAGATTAAAACATATGAACCTAACCCAACCAATATAATTATTCTAAGGCCACACTTTATTCATTTTCCAACATCCTAACAACACAAGATATTGCTTCTTCAAAAGATTGGTCCAGCAGCAAGAATCTCTTATGTGAGGTTGTCACCACCCTTTCCAATTGTGTAGTTGGTGAATGTTTCAAAATTTTTCCTGAACAATCCAGCCAACTTCAACAATGTCTCATTGTAGGCATCTTTGTCAGTCCACTGCAATCCATTACAAACTTCGTTAGAGATTATTTTCGAAGTGTTTTATTAGTACTTTAGCGTGTATAGATCGAGTATAGAATAACTAACCGCATTCACAGGATCGAGAATTTCTGAAGGGACACCCTCTACAGCTGTTGGGGTCTCAAGGCCAAAAATCTTACTCTTCTTGTACTCTGCCTTCAGGAGGCTCCCATTGTGAATAGCATCAATTATTTTTCTAGTATAACTTAGTTTGATACGGTTTCCGGTACCATAGCTGCCACCAGACCAACCGGTGTTAACAAGCCACCCTGTTGCACCATGACTCTCCATTTTTTCAGCAAGCATTGCAGCATATTTTGTAGGGTGTAACATTATAAATGCTGCACCAAAACAGGCCGAAAATGTTGCTTGTGGCTCCTTTATGCCATCCTCAGTTCCAGCAACCTACATTTGTTATTGTTCAAAAATATGGTTACAGTAGTTCGATCAAAGATCAGACAATCTAGATTTCAAAACTCGGTATTTTAGATAGGATGAAATTCACTAGTAAGGTAATATGTATGAAGAAATTAGATAGGATGAAATATTACCAGAGCTGTATATCCACTGATGAAATGGTACATGGTCTGCGCCAGGTTTAGTTTACTCACAGGCGGTAGCACACCAAATGCATCACATGCCAAAAGAATAACATTCTTTGGATGAGGTCCAACACATGGTAGCTTTGCATTTGGAATGTACTCAATAGGATAGGCCGCACGAGTATTTTCTGCAATAAAAGATCACCACGCATAAAGCACCAATGTGTATAAGAACACCACACATAAAGCACCAATGTGTATACTAGACACGACACTGACATATCAGCATGAATTAACTATGCCTTCAATCAGAAGTGTTGGTGCTAAAAAGACTTCTTCTAATAGGTGACTACAATTTACAACTTGGCAAATTTAATAAAATTCAGCAGCTGGCAAGTAGAAGTTTGAATCACTTGTTTATCTGTCATTTTAAATGTTTGTGTCTTTATCCCTTGTGCTGTATAACAGGAGGTTTATATTTTAATAAAAAGTGACCTTTCAGAATAACATACAATAGATTACTTGTTACATATGAAGTACATGTTGTAAGGATTGTACGAAGTCAACTGTTAATATTGGCAAGACAAAGTCAAAGCTTAGTCCTCTTTTTGTCAGCTAAGAACAAATAATTTTAAATGAAACAATCTTAGTCATTACTCAGCCAAAATTGATGAAGTCAACCCTAAACAAAAGAATTAAGAGAATCCAAATACTCAACTTGATATTAAAAAAATCATTGTTTACCTGTAACTGATTTGTCAGAGTAATCAACTTCTCTAGTGTGCTCATCAAACACCACGTTTTCCAGCACTGATAATTGCAAAAGGAAAAAAAATCAAATATATATTTCAAACATTATAAAATATTTAGACCGTGACAGTTTTTTTAAAATATTTTTGCACCACGACATACCTGTACCAAACCTAATTGCGTTCCAGATATCAGGCTCTTTCTCCCGGGACAGATCAATGCATTTAGCATAACAACCACCTTCAATGTTGGAGACACCATTCTCACTCCAGCAATGTTCATCATCTCCGATCAAATACCTATTATGATCGGTAGAAAGAGTAGTCTTTCCGGTGCCTGTTTTTTTTCCAAAAAGATAATTCTGACTTACATGTTGTGCATGAACAATGAATGGTATGCTCTGGCTGAGACAATTCTGACTTTGATTCTGTTCTCGGGATCCCAGTTCAAGAATTGATCATTCACAAACACCTGCAAAATAAGGTTTGGATGACAGTGGTTTTCTACTGGCTTGATTGTCAGTAGCAATAATTTTAAGTTTGCAAGCCAAATCCCAACCGCCGCAGTCACATGATCCACCGGATTTCCACCGCTCAAGTAGTGATGAAGGTCCGCCTTTACTTGGAAAACTATGAACCCCGCCTGGGAGCACAACCGTTGCATGGACAATGTCATGACTATCACTGTGGCAACTGCTATGATGTTGATTGTTAATGAAACTGATAGCTTTAGGTATTTTGACGGCAATAGCAGCAAGCTCGTCTTTTGGCTGATAGCTTTAGCATCATTGACAACAGCTTTAAGTCTTGAAGCAATATCCTTTACAAAATAAAGAACTTGCATCAACTATTCAAAAACACAACAAAAAGCACTAACAATCAAGCCTCGACTCCGCACTAAAATAATACGAAAGCATAAAATTACCTGGAAAACACCCTTATCAACCTTGCATTTTAAAATGCCATTGACCTTTAAGTCATAGAACAAATCCTTGAGAGAGGACAACGACCCGAGATTTTCCACTACCTTCCGACAAGTGGTTATGCTCACATCAGGCTTATTCTCAAGCGCAAGAATCTCAAATACTCTTAGAGCATAACAGGCAAAGGGAGTCGAGAAGAAAACTTGCAGCTGACGAAGAATATCAAGTGTAGAATATCATCTTTGCATATCTTTGAAACTCCGTCCAAGGTAGTGGAACGTTGAACCAATCAGGTCAAATGGCACCAAGATGGAAAGGAAAAGATGCAAAATCGAAAAAGGATGCAGAGGCTGAGGCACTTAAAGAACCCATGTCAAAGATTTTATCGCAACTTCAGTCTTCTTTAGTTCAATCAAATGCTTGTGGATCTCTCTCTGATAGTTCTGTCCACATAGCAGTGCAAGCTAAACAACTTGACCTGCTTGATAAAGCATACTTTGGTCAACCTGTGAGAAACGTTGCAAAAGACATGTACTGGTTTCAATTAACCTTGGAGGAAGCATTCTACCTATGTTATTCCTTGAAATGCCTCAAGATTAATCGTGGTGCTGATACTAGTCCCTTGAATGATGAAGAGTTGTGGCATTGCTTCAACTCCAAGAAACAAGCATTCTCTTTTTACTACAAGGCTTATTCTCACCTTCGAATGAAAAACTGGGTTATAAGGTCAGGGGCTCAGTATGGTGTAGACTTCATTGTCTATCGTCATCATCCTGCACGGGTCCATTCTGAGTATGGTGTACTTGTTCATCACAGGATAATGATGATGATGATGTAAATGGAAGATTGAGAGTATGGTCTGATGTTCAATGCACTACTCGACTTCTTGGAAGTGTTGCAAAAACCTTATTAGTTTTGTATGTTAACAAAAATGGTCACAGTGACGGGTCTCCGTTATATTTGGAAAACTATGCTGTTGAAGAGCGCACGATCTTTAGATGGAGTCCTGAACAATGTCGTGAAAGATCCTTATAGATATTTCTTCTTATTAGTAGTACTATTATTCCAGTTCTACATCATTTAATAACGGGAAGTCGTAATAAAAAAACGGTGCCTGATGAGAGAATCGGAACATCTCCTCTTTAGGAATCCTCTTAACCTCATTCTGGTCCTGGTGCCTTCGAAATACTGTCCTAAAGCCAGGAAACTTAACAAGGGGAGTGACTGATATATCAATATTATTATTACAATTGCAAAACGACTACTATCCCATTTGGATCAGTATATGGTCCTCTTATATCAGTTTTATGCCTAAAACAACAAATTAGAAAACCTAAAAAATCATAAAAAGAAATAAAACCCTAAAATAACAAATTAGAAAACCTAACATCAATTCAATATATTCAAACTCAAAATCAATCATCACAAAGAGCTCAACCATAAGATTCAAGTGAATCTCCAATGCTGAAATCAATGGCAGAGAATGAGAGAGATGAGAACAATGCAAAAAGTGATACATAAAACTTACTGTGTTTGAAGAGATGAACGCAGAGGATGTAGTTTCCATTGCTGTGCGTTTTTTGGTGTGAAGATGAGCGATTTGAAGAGATTCCGGGTTTCTTTCGGTGTGAAGAAGAACGGGTTTGAGTTTGCACTATAAATCATTATAATTAATTCATTTCTATTATAATGAGAATCATTTTTTCATTCAACTTTGTGCAAATGCATTTTTGTGGAATATTTTTAATCTCGAAAAGAAATAAAAGTGAAGAATAATGAACTCATAAATTTTCAATTTTTTAATTTCTTTTAGTTCTAAGATCTTTTTTAGTACTAGACATTGGATAATATATTTTAGGGTTCATAATTTGTAAATTTAAATTTTAATTTCATGTTATATTTGAATGTGTTAATGATGGATATAAAATCAAATTTATATAAATCTAAAAAAAAAATTGTTTTACCGCGACAGGTGTTTTACCGTCGTGCCCATGAGAATTTTTAAAGGTTTTGGGTGCGACGGTTGTTTTACCGTCGTGAAATGAATTTTAGGACGGATAATTTTACCGTCGTGAAAGGTTTAAGGGTGCGACGGGTGCTTTACCGTCGTGATATGCCTTTTAGGACGGTTAATTTTACCGTCGTGACTAGTTGTTGGTGAAAAATCAATGTTAAAAGTGTTAAATGGGGGCCGACGGTTGTTTTACCGTCGTAATAATAATATTATGATGGTTAAATATACCGTCGCAAAATAAATATTAGGGACGGTTGGTGTCAACTGTCGTAAACACTGTCTCTATATGTCAATTACGACAGTTATCACATAACTGTCGCAATTTTTGTGTCGTTAAACACTAATTTTCTTGTAGTGATACAAACTTGCATTTTCAAATCAGCATGTTTAGTGCTAGCTTGCAGGCCTCAAAACCAACTTGCACTTCATAATTTAATGCATAACCATTGAATTAAGGTGTTATCTTGGCCATTTGGACATTACATACAAGATTAACCCTTATTTGGAAAAAGGTAAAATGCCATTTTTGTAAAAGTGCACTTTATGTCAAACCAAAATCCTTGAGGTATGGGGCCATATCTCTGAAGCAAGATTGAAACTACCAATTCCAATAACCAAGAGCAAAAGATGCAGCATGAAAGGAGGGCCTGTACCAAGCTATAACATCACTACCACATGCTTGCTTGAAAAAGAAGAAAGTTGCAAAACATATACAATATCACACATATGTTAAGAGTAGCTGAGACAAACATTGTAGACAAGTTTCATACCTCCCAACAAGCCTGAAACACGACCCTTTCATCATTCAAACCTCCTCATACTCAGAATCACTGTTTTTCTGCAAAATAGGGCAAGTTCTGTATTTTGTAAGCCATAACTAAATTCCATCGTGCGTTTTGTCCAAAGATAGTTCAAACACCTTCCAATCAACTCACCTGAACTATCCCAGGCCCCCATTGCAAGCTGTAACACCTCTAACACACTTTGCCATTTTCATTTCAAAGCTCTACAGGTTGAGTTCTACAGCACGATTCAAGTTGTTTCAAAATAAGCCAAACATTGGAAAAGCTTCCTTGGACCTCAGGCAAGCTCAAAAGAAGCTCAAACACCATTGAAGGTTGCTGCATTGTCCAGCTCGAAGTCAACTAAGACAGGTATTTCATGGACTTCTATCTCCCTATTTAGGAATGGTTAGGCTTAGGTTAGTGAATGAAATATGTTGTACTCATAGCCCTAAAGCCATACATATGCTTATTTTTCATTTACATTAATCGTGCTAAGAGAATTTCACTCATGAACTTTCTGAAAAAACTAGGTTAGAAATTAGGGCCAGAGAAATTCTCTCTGGTCTTTGAGAGTTAATCCAAGTTTTTTATATGGTTAGATTTGTTGTTTAATTCTCTGCAATGTTCATGTTATGAGTTTTGTCAAAAGATCAAAGAATCAGGAGTTACAGTTTGGTACACAGTGCGCGCAGGTTTTGTTCCAAGGAAGAAGAAGAAGTGATTCTGGGCTGGGCCTGGGTCCTTTTGCTTTTGACACCCCTTTATTCAGTTTACACCCCCCTGGCCCATTTGTTTGAATATTTGTCATTTTAATGTTTTTATTTTTTATTCTGACTTTATTATTTTTTGTCAAAATATAAAAAATGCCAAAAGTTTATTTTCTATATTTTTCATATTTATTTGATATTTATTTTTATCTTACTAATATAAATATGTAAATAAACTATTTTCTTTTTTAATAAAACTAAAAAATAATATTAAAAAAAAATATACTTATTTTCATTTATTATTTCTATTTATATTGGAGAACATTTCCTTAAAAATACCCATTTTTTGTAAATAATTAATTTTTATTTTTTTATTTTTTTATATATTCAAAATATTTAATATATATATATATATATATATATATATATATATATATATATATATATATATATATATATATATATATATATATATATATATATATATATATATATATATATATATATATATATATATATATATATATATATATATATATATATATATATATATATATACTTATATACTTTATTTTATTAAATAATTAGGTCAAAAATATAAAAATATTACATTTTTAATTTTATTAATAGTTTACACTAAAAATATCTTTTTTCATAATATACTCTCATTTTATGCACAAATTAATATATTATTGTATATAATTAATAAATGATATTTGTTTATTCAAAAATTAGGGTTTTTCTCTAAATAGAAAAATAATTAAAATTGATCTTTTTTTATTTATTTATATTTCACATTGAAAAAATACTTTTTACATACGTAAAAATCTTTTTGCATAATACATTTTACTTACATTTATTTATTGTATTATATCCAACTATTGTACATTTAAAAATTGCCTATACATTCGATATGGTTGTAATAACTTAGAATTTATTTTTTGTCAAATACTCCCAAATTCAAATTTGTACCCCCCTCCCTATATCATGTTGTAATAGTGTAGCATTTAAATTCTCGCATATTTAAAAGTTTCCAAATTATGCCATGCTTAGACTTAGGGTTTGTATGCAAAATAAAATCAACAACTAGCTTGACCTAATCCAAGATAAACATGCATGAAAATCAAATACAATGCACACTTGCACCCCTAGGGTTTCGTCCACTTGTTGCCTTCAAAAATGGGACATGGTTGCATGTCAAGTACTTTGGCAAAACAAAAACAAAATAAAAGATCATAGTCCCTCGATGACGCTATCTGAGTTGCCTAAACAAAATGATCAAGTCCCTCAAGAAAAATTGCCAAAAATACTTGACACAATTACTATCATGGTCTATACGATGACCCGCGCCTGTCCCGTTTAACATCCTAACACAAGGTTGTTCACCAAATACAATGGTGAAACAACACTGTTAAAAGGGTTAAAAACATAAGAAAGATCTTTGAGTAAAATAGGGTAGATAACTCTTAGTTACTTGATCAAAAGCTTGCAAAAACATCCTTGCTATTTTCAAACACACTTCACAACACAATTTCAAAACCCAACTTTCAAACAGTGAAATCTTTTCAAAAAAACAAAACACCTTTGTATACATTCAAACAAGAATCATTACAAAGGTTGCCACAACGACGGCCTCTTTTCAAAACATCTTTCAAAACCACACACAAAGCACCATTTCAAACAATTGAAAAGCACCATTTCAAACAATAGAAATGCAAAGCAAGTGATCTAAGCAAGTAACTAAGAGCCCATGGATAACAATGGATATAAAGGGTGCTAATACCTTCCCTTTCTATAGTCTACTCCTCGAACCCAAGAAAACATCTCAAAGGTCTTTCCTGTGCTTTTTGACCTTTCCTTAGGATAAAATAAAAAGTCGGTGGCGACTCTTGCTAAACCGAAACATTTGCGAACACAAACGCAAAACATCAAGTCAGTTCTCCCACCGTATCACAAGTGTGTTGGCAGATTATCTCACTCACCAACCAGTGGAGGATCATCAGTCTGTAGAATATGAATTCCCCGATGAGGATGTGATGTTCCTGAAAGTGAAATATTGTGATGAACCATTACTTGAGGAAGGTCTTGACCCTGAATCTCGTTGGAGTATGATATTTAATGGAGCCGTGAATGCTTATGGTAAAGTAATTGGTGTTGTGATTGTCACTCCTCATGGATCGCACATTCCTTTTACTGCAAGGTTAACATTTGATTGTACTAATAATATGGCTGAATACGAGGCTTGCATCATGGGTCTCAAAGAAGCTATTGATCTCAGAATTAAAATTCTAGATGTGTATGGTGATTCAGCTTTGGTAATAAATCAAATTAAAGGAGAATGGGATACTAGTCACCCCGGCTTGATCCCTTACAAAGATTATGCTAGAAGATTATTACACTTCTTCAATAAAGTTGAATTCCATCACATTCCTAGAGATGAAAATCAAATGGCGGATGCTCTGGCAACTCTGGCTTCTATGTACCAAGTGAATACTTGGAATGATATACCCCGAATTATGGTTCGACGACTGGATAGGCCCACTCATGTGTTTACAGCAGAGTAGGTAGCAGATGAAAAACCAAGGTATTATGATATCAAGCTTTTTCTTCAGACTCAGGAATACCCGATTGGTGCGTCGAAGAAAGATCAAAAGACATTGAGAAGATTGGCAGACAGTTTCTTCCTCAGTGAAAATGTGTTGTATAAAAGAAATTATGACATGGTCTTGCTTAGATGCGTGGATAGACACGAAGCAGACATGTTGATTCATGAGATTCATGAAGGTTCATTTGGAACTCATGCCAATGGACATTCAATGGCTAAAAAGATGCTAAGGCCGGGTTAATATTGGTTGATAATGGAGTCCGATTGTTATAAATTTGCAAAGAAGTGCCATAAATGTCATATTTATGCAGACAAGGTCCATGTGCCTCCGACACTTCTCAATGTGATTTCCTTCCCGTGGCCTTTATCTATGTGGGGTATTGACATGATTGGGATGATAGAACCTAAAGCTTCAAGCGGACATCATTTTATCTTGGTAGCAATTGATTACTTCACATAGTGGGTGAAGGCTGCTTCATATGCCAATGTTACTAAGAAGGTGGTTTTGCGCTTCATTAAGAATAACCTTATATGTAGGTATGGTGTGCCGAGCAGAATCATCACTAAAAATGGCTCGAATTTGAAAAACAAGATGATAACAGAACTGTGCGAAGAATTCAAGATTGTCCATCACAATTCATCTCCATACAGACCAAAGATGAATGGTGTTGTCGAAGCTGCTAATAAGAATATCAAGAGAATCATCCAGAAAATGGTTGTTACTTATAAGGATTGGCATAAAATGCTCCATTTTGCTCTACATGGATATCGAACATATGTCTGCACTTCAACAGGAGCAACCCCGTTCTCCCTGGTGTATGGAATATAAGCTGTAATCCCTGTCGAGGTTAAGATTCCCTCTTTGCGTGTGATAATGGAAACCAAATTGACAGAGGATGAATGGGTCCAAAACATGTTTGACCAATTGAATTTGATTGAGGAGAAGAGGGTGACAGCTTTATGTCATGGACAATTATATCAGAAAAGAATGAAGAAAGCTTTTGATAAAAAGGTCAAACCTCGTGAATTCAGAGAAGGCGACCTCGTGCTCAGGAAGATCATGTCTTTCAACGCTGATTCTAGGGGCAAGTGGACTCCTAATTTTGAAGGCCCATATGTTGTCAAGAAAGCCTTCTCTGGCGGTGCATTAATTCTTGAAACTATGGATGAAGAGGAGTTCCCACGTCCCATGAATGCTGACGCGGTCAATAAATACTTCGCCTAAAGAAATAAAAGAACAGCTCGCTAAGTTGAAAACCTGAAAGGGCGACCTAGGAAAAAAAGGAGTGTCTCCGTAGGCCGAAAACCCGAAAGGGAGGTCTAGGAAAAATTAGAGACCTAAACAGAATAAATTTACCGCTAAGTTGAAAACCCGCAAGGGAAGCTTAGGCAAAAGTTAGGGACTTTCTTGGAAAGTAACTACGTCAGACAAGACTTGATCGTTGAAGCAACAATCTTCTCGGATCCTCACCATACTTCAACAGAAGCTGCTGCTCAGGATTTCAAAAGTTGTTAGAGGGGATAGTGGTTATTGTATCTCAATGTATCTTTTCCATTATATATTACCATTTTTCAAACTTTGTAATCATCTATGGAGTCTCGCCATTCGCAGACTACCATTCTATTAATGAAATTTAAGCTTTTACCCAATTCTTTGTATTTCTTATTTTATTTAGCTTGAAAAGACTCCATTTATTATTGATAATAACTTTCAAAGAAAAAAAAGATTAAATAACAAAATTGATTTTTCAAAAAAAAAAGATTTTACAAAGTGCTTTTACTTTGAGATTTGTAATGAAACAATGACAACAAAAATGGTGATCCCGGGAATGGACAAACTCTACTTGTTTTGAGAAGTTTTTGTTCTCCTCGGGATGGTTTACTCGGGATGTTTTTTCCGTATTGGGTTTATGATTCCAGTATCCTCGGTCAAGTTGTGATTCATTTCTCCTCTTTTCTGAGTTTTTATGATGTGAAGTTTCAATCCGCATTTTCTCTAGTGAAGTTTTCGTTTTCCCTAATAGAAGTTCTTTTTCCAGAGAAGTTGGTATCATAACCACTCTTGAAGAGCGCAGGTCCATAGTTTCTCTAAGTGAAGGACGTATTGTGGTTTTCCCTTTGTGGATGTGGTGTTAACCTCCCCAATGAAGTAGGCCTGAATTCCCCGGTGAATGTTTTGATGTTTTGGTGTCAGTCTGCTTTACTTGAGACTGGTTTTGCAATCTCCAGTAGGAATGTTACTTTTAAAAACACTTGTTTCCCTGGTGAAGCTTGAAGAAGGATGTTCTAACCCTGTATCTGTATTATTCTGTCACTTTGTTTTCCTTACTTCCGGATTATGTCGCTCCCCAGTAAAGCTAAAGCAGCCAATAGGTTTTGTTTCCTCAGTTGGCATTTACTTTTTCTTGGAATGATCATCTTGGGTGAAGTTTAGCTGAGTGTTGTTAGTGCCCTAGGTGGTTTTTCCTGGTTATTCCCAATGTTGTATATCTGTTTTATTAGCATACGCACGATAACACTCATACATTCATACATACATCATGCATAGCTAAAATTGGCAAATCATTGTTCATTGACATTTTTTAATATTTTGTTGATATATCATCCTGTTTTGCAGAGTTATGTTGTCCTCTCTTTAATAGAGTGGTGGCCTTAATCATAAAGCGTATATTCTTTCAATTTCCCCACTGAGTTGTCCCTAGTGGAAGATTTTTTATTCAGCCTTCCTGTACAGCTCCTGGTTTAGATGGATTTGGTTTTCCCTCTTGAGTTTATTTCTCAAAGGATGTATTCTGGTTGACCTTTTCGTTCTAGTTTATTTCTAGTTTGAATCTGTGGTTCCACAACAAAATTATTTACTTTGGATTTCTGAAAACTTCAAGTTTTGGTTAGTGCATTTATTTTGCACAAGAAGACTTTATTTCCTCAATAGGAATATCGCAGCATCTCTCCAGGAAGTCATATTTCTTCCCCCAGGAAGTCATATTTCTTTCTCCAGGAAGTCATATTTCTCTCTCTAGAAAGTCATTTCTTTTTACAATCCTCCATGACAACAAGTAGCAGGTCTCTTTATTTGAGTAACTTATTCTTCCCTGTAAAAGTCGATGTAACTTTTTTTGCTATCTCCTCTATGACTGAATAGTTCGCAGTTTGTCTTCAGATTACGCCAACGGATGGCAAGACTTTCAATATCACAGAAACAGCTCGTTATGAAATCTTTGCAAGTGGAAGTCTCTTTATTAGAGACAACTTATATATTATCCTTTCCAGGCGGAGTGTCTTGGTTAAAGAAGAAGTTGAGACCCGTTCTAGGTGAAATGCCAGAATATTAGGGAAACATGTTATCTTTTTGCTACCTTCAGTGAACGTTGGTAGTTCATCGTCAGTGAACAAAGATGCTATGATATTTTCTCTTTCTACCTTCAGTGAAAGTTGGTAGGTCACCGGCAGTGAACTTCGATGATTGTTATCTTTTTGCTACCTTCAATGAACGTTGGTAGTTCATCGTCAGTGAACGGCGATGCTATGATATATTCTATTTCTACCTTCAGTGAAAGTTGGTAGATCAACATCAGTGAAAGTTAGTGTTTATTATCTTTTTGCTTTCCTCAGTGAACATTGGTAGTTCATCGTCAGTGAACGGCGATGCTATGATATATTCTCTTTCTACCTTCAGTGAAAGTTGGTAGATCACCATCAGTGAAAGTTGGTGTTTGTTATCTTTTTTATACCTTCAGTGAACGTTTTAGTTCATCGTCAGTGAACGAAGATGATATGATATTTTCTCTTTCTACCTTCAGTGAAAGTTGGTAGATCACCATCAGTGAGAGTTGGTGTTTGTTATCTTTTTGCTACCCTCAGTGAACGTTGGTAGTTCATCGTCAGTGAAAGGCGATGCTATGATATATTCTATTTCTACCTTCAATGAAATTTGGTAGGACATCGGCAGTGAACATCGATGTTTGTTATTTTTTTGCTACCCTCAGTGAACGTTTGTAGTTCATCGTTAGTGAACGACGATGCTATAATATATTCTCTTTCTACCTTCAGTGAATGTTGGTAGATCACCATCGGTGAATGTTGGTGTTTGTTATCTTTTTGATACCCTCAGTGAATGTTGGTAGTTCATCATCAGTGAACGGCGGTGCTATGATATTTCTTTTCTCTCTACCTTCAGTGAAAGTCAGTAGGACATTGACAATGAACGTCGATGTTTGTTATCTTTCTCTCTGCCTTCAGTAAACGTCGGTAGCTTCCCCTTAGGTAAAAGTGGGTGTATCCTTTGACCATTCTACCATCCTCTTTGATTCAGGTCTTTTGATCCACCAGTGATTTATTTTCCTGGTGGAGTTGCTCCCTTGTTTCTTTATTTTGTTACATCCCCAGTGGTAATTTGCGTCCCTTTGGAATTGTCCATGTGCATTCATGATCATAAACATTTGCATGGCATCTTAGGGCTAAAATAGGGTTTGTTTTATACTTAAGTATCTTCGATCACGTCGACACGAAGATTTTTAACCTTCGTATCTCCGGATAGAAGAAACTTAAATAAGGGAAGTTGTTGTACCCCAATTTTCCCCCCTAAGAACCCTTCATCATACCATGTTGATTCATTCACAACAAGATCACACTAGGATTCTTGGTTCCCCTCCTTATGTTTAGCTTTGCCCTTTTGAGAAATCACCAAGCACCTTGACTTATGTTCTTTTGTGATCATGAATATTGTTTTTGTCTTTATTTCTTCTTTTAACTAAATAAAATACAATGTTGGTTTGTCTTGCTTGTTATCCATGTAGGTAAAGGCAATGGGATTTAACAAGTTACCCCATGGGTTCATGAGTTTATTTCCATGCCCTAGTCAATAAAGCTTGAGGAGTTCAAACCTCACCACTAGATTTGTTTTGGAATAATTGGCATGGCAAGTTTGTTTTGGTTCATCACATTTCAAGGTTATCAAATTTTGTTGAAAAGCACAAGGGATTGATTGGAGAAGTTGTCATGGTTGTACAAGATTTTATTCCATTTGGTCACAAGTGCATATTTCTCTCAATGTTCAAGATATGGAAGTGGTTTTTTTGGCTATGATTTCTCATTTTCATCCTCAACAACTTCTATTTACAAATCATGTGTGTTGGCACAATAAGTTTGTTCAAAATTGTCAAAGTTCCTCAAAGCATTCTCTTGATTTAAGGAGCTAGGGTTTTGAACTTCAAAGGAATATATATTGCTCATCTCTTGGTATTTTTGAGTGATTCCAAAGACATATTTCTCTTAAAATGGTTATCAAAAAATCACTTCAAAAGTTTCAAGGAGTTGTCATGAGGAAGAGACTTAATGAGGAAGAAAGATTACAAGTCCTCCAAATGAATCCCAAATTTTCCATGTGTGACTTCAAATGATCATAACTTGGTCAATTTTTATCAACTTGAGCCCATTATTTTTCCATTATGATCTTGAAGGTGTGAACTTTATGCCTTATTTTATGTGCAAAGTGAGAAAATGGATGGAAGTTTCCTTAAGGATGCAAAATATTATAGGTCATTTCATAATTTTTTGCCAACTTCAACAATTCATAACTCTCTCAATTTTTGGATATTTTGAATGGTTCAAGTTTCAAAATGTCATTCAAGAGATCTACTTCATGCCATCTTTTTTGGTCAAGAGAAAATTCCAAGTGGAAGGCAATGTTTGGATGCAAGACATTATAGGTCATTTTTGAAGAAGAACTTGAAATATTTCTAAGTATGGAAAGTCAACTCTTTTTCTTCAACTTTGACTCAACACAACTTTCAACCCAAGCATCCACTTGATTCCATTCTTTTTCCATTGCAAAGCTTGTAACCTCATCTTTCTAAAGCATCAAGAATCATGCCCTAAGGCCCCTTGAGCTGAGAATGCCATGATTTTAAAATTGGTAACTTGGAACTGAAGTTTCCTGATAAGTCAGATTATGAAATCTTTTTTTTGGCTTCTAATCATAAGTTTTCCACGCGTTTTTTCCTCTAAACATGTTTAGTGAACTTCCAGAATGGATTAGCACAACAAAACACGTGTTTTGGATGAGTTTTGATCAATTTTGAAGTCACACTTTTCTTGTTTGCAACTTCACACGATTTCCCTCCAAACTCCATCGTTTCACACGCTTGAACATTCCATTTGATTCCCTATAAATAGAGGGTCATTTCCCATTCATTTTCTCAAGCTTGGATAGCCAGAATCACCCTGCCAAACTTGTTCCACAACTCAGAATTCAGTAACTTCAAAATCCATTCTCAAGCCTTTTTCAATCCAATTTATCCATCAATTCGCCTTCCTTGATCTTCCCTGAAGCTAACCACATAATTACATTCAAAAATCGTGCCATATACCGCTCCTTAGAAGTCCAGTTTCAGAGCTCTGCAACTCAATTTCAATAGGTAGATTCCTTCATCAATTCTTCAAAAAACTCTGATATCATTGTGTTGTGCTCATTGCCCTGGTTCTAGTTGCAATACTTACCTTTTACTGGAAACACGTTTTGACCATGAAATTTCAAATCCCTTTTCAAAACTTTCCTTCCAAATTGCTTGAGATACGGTTTATATAAATTTGGCGCGAGGGTGTGGTTTTCTTCGTCTTGAAGAGACGAAGCGAACGATATATGTATGAGCTTCTGATTTTATAGTTTGAGAGACCTGTAAATCACGTTGACTGGAGGTTGAAGATGACCTATATGTCATCTTCCAACCAATGATGGCACGCCATTTGTTATTTTTGAAATTCTGATTTATATTTGATTCTATACTTTATTCACTAATGACCATGATATGCACAGCTCGCCAGATCCCTTGGATTTGATTACTAACGCGTTTTAACTCTCATTCAATGGTCCACATATTTTTATTTTTATTTTTTTTTCTGATTTTTATATTTTAATTGTTTTAAATTTCAAAAAATCATAGAAAATTCATTTTAAGTCCAAAAAATCTGAAAAAATTACGAAAAAATATTTTGATTATTCTCTTTCTGATTTTTATTTTTTTCACAATTTAATTTTGTGTTTTAGTATTTTTTTATAAATTTACACTTTATTTGAATTGTTTTAAATGTTTAAAAATGCTTTTATACATTTTTAAATTCTGAAAAAAATTATGGAGTGATCTAATGATATTGTGACAAATATTGGTGACCTTATTTTATTTTTGTTTCTAACTTTACTAATTTTTTCATCATTTTTGGTTTATTTTACCCATATCTTTTAATTTTAAAATTAGTTTCTGACTTTAAAAAATTACCAAAAAATTAGTAAAATTATTTGAGCCTTTTTCTGATTTTTCTATGGTCTTACTTTTTATTTCTTGATTAATTTGAACATAGTTGATATTTTTCTCTTTATTTTATATTTTTAGACATTATTTTTAAACTCTTTTGTGTATATTAAAATGTAATATTATTTTGTCACTATTTTCTGGCTGATCTTGGGTTAAATTTTGGATCATGAACTTTATTAACATCATTAGATCCATAGTGTTGAGTTTAACTCCACAAAAATGGATGAATGATTTTAATAATAGTTTGATTAAATTTAATTCAAAAGTGGTTTGTATATTCTCTCTCATCCCTCTTCATCTCATCCCCTTCTTTTTGCACTAAATGTTGTTGGAGCATGATCTCTATATCATGTCTCAGAACAAATGGTGCATAGATTGCTATTGACCGGCCTCAAAATAGGTGCGACTTCTATATAAGTCCACTTACAATTGCTTAACATAACGCTAAATTTTGTCCCGATTCAAATAAATAATCATTTGTAGCCCAAACTTATGTTTGCAAGCCCAAGTATGTTAATTTGATCTCTTTGATACAATAACCTTGAGATTCATTGTGTGAAGGCTTTGGTTCTACCAATCTTCTAATGGATCTACAACACCTTTGGCCAACGCGAATCACTTAAACATCGTTGATCATTAAATGGCACTTGTGAGAACTCCAAATGGATGATATACTTGACAAAAAGCAAATGCAACTTGTTATGTGGAGGCTTTGGTTCTACCAATCCTCTAATGAGTCCCAAATGCAAGCTTCAAGATGGTCATCCAACTAACCACTAATTATTTACTTGTTTTACTTTATGCTTTTATTTTTTTTATGCTTTATATACCATTTACTTTTAGCATTTACATTTCATGGCATTTTCATCTTTGCTCATTTGAGCATTTACTTTCTTGTCATTTTTACTTTGTTCACTTGAGCTTTTATTTTATTTTTTAAGATACTTAATAATCAACATAAACCATAAAAATCTTTAATGGTACTTGGAATATTTGGTTACTATCCTTGGCATTATGGAGCATGGGACTTTTCTTGGACTTAGGCTTAGAAACCTTGGCCTATCTTGGAGACCTTGTGATCTTATCTGATTATTTTGTCTGGAGTTCTTGAGGTTTACCTCAAGACATTGGGTTGCTTGTTTGTTTTTGTGTGCAGGTTTTTGTGATTACACTCTTTGTTTGTAATCTAGAATTCACCCGTATACAACTGTTACTCTGCCCAATTTTTGTGAAGACTTAATACACTTGAAGTTTGATTCTCTCAAGAGGTATAGGATTTTTTTGCTTGATGGTTTCAATCCAAGGAATGAGAATTATATCTTGGCTCATAATGTTAAGTATTGGCTTTTTGTTGGTTAGATGGTTCTTATCCCTAGATTTTACCTTGTGCTTTAGGATAATCCCTTCTTCTCCTCCCATCTTCTTTAATTTCAAAAATCTTCTTCCTTCTTTTGAAAACTCTTCTTGTTTTTAAACTTTAACCAATTTCATAATAAACTTGGACTTATGTCCATGCATTTTCAAAACATTTTCATAAATAAACTCCAATCAACTTAATAATACCTTGACATTTTTTGTGAGAAGACTAAAAGTCAATCAATCTCATTTCAAACCATTTTGCCACTTTGGCTTTTATCTTTAAACTTTTCTCAAAAGATTGAACTCTTGTCAATCCTTGTAGTGATGCAAACAACTATACTTCTATAATATGTAGTGAAGAGAGATATTTTCCACTTGGGTGTTGAGTGAGGCATTGTTGATTTTAAGATCCAGGCCATATCCTCCACTTTGAGATGATGCAAATTCTCATTTCTCATAATTGTGGGTAGTAGGTATGTTTTCCACACGGACAGTGACGATGATGTTTTATCTCATAAAATTAACCAACAAATTTGTGTTTTAAATTTTTAAAAGAGGAACTATGTGTACCCTGATCCCCTATTACACGAAAAGGTGGTACGTAGGCACTAAAGGTTCACAACTGCGGCGGATGCAAAAATTATAAAATAAATATATTTCTTTTCTCACCTCCACCATCCATTTTTATACAACATTTTTCATAGCCAAAATATACAGAATTCACAAAGAGATTCCTGCGGAGTACGTAGATGTTTAGGGTGCTAATACCTTCCCTTTACATAACCAACCCCCTTACCTTGAATCTTTACCCTTCTTTTTGGGTTATTCGCTCTCTTCCCATTCCTTTGGAAACAATAAAGTGCAGTGACAATTTTGATTTTGATTTGTATAAGTCTAGTCAATCCAATGGCTTAGTCTTAAACATTTCTATTGCTACATAAGCCTCAGGGATGACTTCTGGATATACCTTCGTCCGAATAGGCTTAACCAATACATCTTTTCCCCGAGTCTCGGCCGTCTCGGTAGAAGGGATAACAGTAGGACTAACAACATGAGTAGCTATGGGAATATTGACAGGAGCAACAAGGATGATCACAGGAGTAGCAACAATTTTAGGAGGAGAGATCTCGGGAGAGAAAATACTTCCACTTCTGGTGATTTTACTGGTCCCAAAAATGTTACTAATGTCAGGTTCAGAGTCTTCAGCATCTTTGTCTTTAACAACCAGCAAATCTTGCTTGACACCATGGTAATAGACGTCAGCTCCATAATTCCAAGGAACAACATTATCCAAGGAATATGGTATAGGTGCAGGAAAAGTAATTATCAACGAAGCAACTTTTGGAACAGATGTAATCCTGATATGTTTTTTGGAGGATACCTTTGGAGGATTAGAGGAAATGGTAATGATAGAAACATCTTCACACATATCACTTGTAACTGGAGTCTTCTCAAACATAATTTCTTTATCATCCACCAGGCGCTGAACACCTTCCTTTAGCAAATGGCATCCATTAGGTAGAGATAAACATGAGTGGCAACCTTTATCACAACCCGAAAATAAACCGGCTTGCAAGTAATTCTTTTTAACAATCAGGAGTGGAGTAGCTAGTTCATCAACAGAAGTAACAAACATGTCATCGTCAATAGCATTAACACCACAACCGTGTTTAGGCATAGGGGCAGTTATAATATTGGGGGTCTCAGGAGCGTCAAATTCAATCTCTTTTTCCTCAATCAAATCCTGCACCTTGTTCTTCAAAGCCCAACAGTCGTTTGTATCATGGCTTGGACTTTCAGAATGGTAAGCACACCGAGCATTTGAATTATAGTGAGGATATGTAGTGTTGGGATTTTTGGGAGCCTCTCTCAGAGATACCATATTGGATTTCAACAAATGTGGCAAAACTTGAGAAAAGGTTATATTAATCTGGGTGAACTGTCTTCTAGGCTTATCTGTTCAGGACTGATTATTCTGTTGCTGGTTTGATGCAGGATTGGAAATCATAACAGCCCCTACCATCGAACGACGCTCGGTTTTGTTAAGATTTCTTTGGCCATAAGCAACACTGACCTCCTTCTTCCCCGTGAATGGTTTCTTTGCATTACTGGAGAACGCATCTCTCTGTATTTTACCATTTTTAATACCAGCCTCTACTCGTTCACCTGTCAAGATCAATTCAGTAAACCCAGCAGAAGAACTTCCAATCAGATGGTTAAATAATGGCCCAGATAATGTGCCCAAGAACATGTCCACCAGCTCCCTATCATACAATGGAGGACAGACTCTTCCCGCAAGGTCTCTCCATTTTGGGCATAATATTTTAAGCCCTCGCCAGAACCCATAGACATACTCTAAAGTTGTGTACGGGTTGGAGCGAGGTCACCATTATATTGGTACTGATTGTAGAAAGCAACAACCAGATCTTCCCAGTTACTGATGTTGGTTCCCTCCAGCTGATAGAATCACTCTAATTGAGTCCCCGATAGACTATTTTGAAAGAAATGCACCCATAAATTCCTGTGAGCAGTGTGCGGCTGGATCTTCCTGACATAAGATCTGAGATGTAGCTTAGGACATGAGACCCCATCATATTTAGAAAATGCGGGCACTTTGAACTTTTTCGGGATAACCACTCCAGAAACCAACCCTAGCTCTTCGAAATCCAAGCCAGGTACCTTCTGAACTTCCATGGCCTTAAGATGGTCCTCCAGCTGTTTGTACTTATCATCAGCAGGAAGGTATTGTTCCTCAGTGTAATCAGCTTCGTCTTCTTCAGACTCCCTTGTACTGTGGTCTTCTTCTCTTGGCTCTCCATCCTTATCGGCTCTCTCTCTTGATGGAGTTGCAAGCTCTGAAACTGGTCCTTTGAACCTTCTTCCCAAATTCAGAACACCCACTGAACTCTTTTTCTTCTTCTTGTCCTTCAGAATCAGAGCTTTCAAATCTTCTTGTCCCTTAGCCATATTCAGGAACATTTCTTCTAATTGAGCATTATGTGCCTGAAGCTCCTTAACTGTTTGTTCAAGAGCCATTGTTGAAATAAACAGCGAAGAAGATAAGAAGCCTGTCCTGAAACCTGTTTATGCAATGATATGTATGATATATGTATGCAATCTTTTCAAGGGTTTATAAGATTTAAATTTTCTTAGCCAAAGGGAAAACAAACGTTAATTGCATTAAGAAGTTTAAACGGTTACAATGATGCCTCTTGAGCCTACAAAGGAAGTAACAAAGAAAAAATGAAATCTCGAAGAAAAAAAGGACTCAAGCTTCCCACAGGTGCATCCTCTTTGGTATAATGTAGGCATTTATACTCTTCTCTTCGTGAAGTAGCCTGGTGAGCTCTAAAACTTTCTTCTCGCTGGCGTAGAATTGGGTTTCAAAGGTATCTAGTTCCTCTTTGAGTTGAATCCAGGATTTTTGTAATTCCTCGAAATTAGTCGGCATGTCAGGATGAAGAACAATGTAAGAAGTGTCTCCCTCAGTAACGGGCTCCATGATGATGGGTATAATGGCCTCATAAGGAATCCTGAGACTTTGAGCACGGGCTTGTACCCACTTAAGATAAGGCTCGAAAGGAATGGATTTCTTATGCCCCAGTGTTTTGCTATCAACTTTGTCCACCATGCCCCAAGCTCTTATGAACCTCAGACGATAACCCTAAACATCATTCTCATAATCGAATATGATTCCTTCGAAAAATGTATCATGAGGACCATCCCTCCTAGCATAATCAAACTGTCGTAATTCTAAACAAGGATTATAAGTGATTCCTCGCCTAATGCCTAGGAGAGGGACATTAGGGAATTCCCCACAGCGGTTAATGATGGTAACACTCTCCAAGGATCGAGGACACCAATGAATGTCCGAATGTGTGACGGACATCAACCTATTAGACCATCTCAAGCCCTACTCATTCTTCAACACAGATCGAGGTAGGTGCGAAATAAACCACCTAGATAACAAAGAAGTGCAACACAGCAGGGTCCCTCTTCTCTTTGCAGTGCAGGTATGCAGATAATGTAGGATGTCTCCAAGTAAAGTAGGCACCAGATTGTGAGACAGAAAAACCTTGACCGTATTCACATCTATGAGTTGGTCTGGATTAGGGAATAGTACCATCCCATAGATGAGAAGGACCAACACTTCTTCAAAATCTTGTAAATCCAGGGTATCCAAAAAATGGTGAGCCTTCTCAAATAGAAATTTATCTAGAAACCCTTTGACGCCTCTTCTTGTTTCCCAATTTTCCACTACATCAGACCGTTGTAAAGACAGAGCATGAGCAATCTCTTCAGGTTTTAGGTCTTTTTCCATACCATTGAAGGGTAACTGATCAAGAATGGGCACTCCCAATAACCGATAAAACTCCTCTATGGTAGGAACCAATTGGAAATTAGGAAAGGTGACACAATGATGTAAAGGGTCGGAGAACTGAAAGATTACCTTCAACATTTCTTCATTAGGGCTTGAGGTGACCAGATTGAGAAGTCGACCATGTCTTTCAGTGAACGGAGAGCTCTCAGGAACCCTTGATGCTAATTCCTTGAGTTGAGGAGGTACCCTTATGAGGTTGACTTGGATAGTATTCATGCGAGTGGATACCATGTCCTACAAAACAACACAAAGATAATTCATAAAAATCCTTGAAATGGTTTGTGTGATATGCCATGTTACGATGTTATGATATCATGATTATGCTAAGAAAACACAAATATAGTAAGCACAAGAAAATCACACAAAGACCTTAGGTTTAAGGCTTGCTTTTCAGGTAAGTACCCTTTTGAAGTTTAGTTGGTTCAACCTATCCTAGAAAGTAATCGAGTTCTAAGGGATCTCAATATCACTGATTTTTCCCACAAGTTGCGTTCTGATCGATAACTATCTTGCCACTAAACAAAACTCGGGAGTCAAATTTCAATGAGTGTAGTATCGAGTATCAACCGACTTTAGGCTACACCAAAGACGGCTATCTCAGTACTTCCTAAAGGCCAAGTTGTTCAATTAAAGGTTCTAAGGTCAGTTGATGCTCCATGACACCATGCAGCGGCCCCATATTCTCCTTGACTACTCAAGGGCTATCGGTACCAACCAAAGTGTCACATCAATGTAGCTATTGCTTTAACCGTGTCGGTATACCCCACACAGTTTCCACGATCTATTGCTACTTACCTAAAAGGTGCCCCAGATCTGGGTGTAGGATCTATAGTAACCCAAACAAAGCCCTCAAAAGTAAAGCAAACAAAGCATACAAGGTAATGCAATTCACAATGAACTAGAATCTAAGGTAACCCCAATTTTTATTTTCCCCAGCAGAGTCGCCAGTTCTGTGATACGGTGGCAGAACCGACTGTTAATACTAATTTTGCATTTGTGTTTGCAAATGTTGTGGTAAGCAAGAGTCGCCACCAACTTTTATTTTATCCAAATTAAGGAAAGGGTGAAAAGAACAGAAAAAGACTTTTTTGAGAATTTTCTGAGTAAGGGGGGTAAATAATGGAAAGGGAAGGTGTTAGCACCCTTTCCATCTGTAGTTATCTACAAGCTCTTAGATATTTGCTCATTCTGAAATACCTTTGTGCTTTTTGTATTTGAAAATGTTTTGAAAATGCCTTAGCATGGCGAACTTTGTAATGTTTCTCGGGATAGTGGAGAAAGTATACAAAGTATTTTGAAATTGTTTTTGAAAAGTAGAATTTGTGTAAGTGCGAAAAGGTTTTGAGCAAACTTCTAATAGCTATATAATTTTGTACTCGAAAAAGGTCGTTCTTTTTCTCTTTTCCTTTAGAAAATACTATACTACTATTAGTGAGTAGGTAGCCTTGTTGTTATATGTTTGAGGGACAATCGAAGGGACGTTATGGTCACTAAGGCAACTTGGCAAGAAATTTTAGTAACTGTCCTAAATTTCTAAGATCACTTTTAACCGAGGCAACATCGAAAGGGTCATTGAGGGACTTGTGATCTTTCAAACTAGAGGACAACCACTAAAACATCTCATGTTTCGAGAATTGTGATTGTTTTCCGAAGGAAACCGAAGTGGGATACCCTAGAGGTGCGCATGTGCAATTGTGTTCAGTTATTTATCTTGCACATTTAGGTTTGCTAACTTTTTTGTTTTTCAATCTTGTCATGCAATCCTAGTTACTAGCAGTAAATATGTAAAAAATATAAAGTGTGGAAGTATAAACCTACACTATTACATGGCTTCGGGGAGGGGATTTACAATGTACAAAAATTGGGGAAAGAAAAATAAACAAAGCAGATAAAAGTCCTAATTAGTTATTACATACCAGTATGCAGTTACAATAATGTAAAAATGCAAAAAATAAATAACGCGCGAAAGATTGAAAGTACGTCTAAAAACCCTAAAATAAAATCTTTTTGCTTATTTGTTTGTTTTTTCATCTAATAAAGTAATTAAGTTAATCATCCTAAAGTCTAATTAGAAGATGAAATTAATTAAGAACTTATTTACTATTTTTATTATGAAAAGAAATTAAATTGAATATAAATTAAAACCTAAGTTCTAAATTATTTTAAATTTATAAAAAAAAATTAAAGTTGAATTAATAATTAATTTCAAAAATTAGTTTAATTAAAAAAATCTAATCCTATTTTTTTGTGGTTTTTATTATTATATTATACTAATTAAATAAATGAAGGAAAAAAAACAAATTAAAAATGAAATAAAGCAAAGTAATAAAAGAAATTGCAAAATGGGTCAGGATAGTTAGAAATTGGGGGGGGGGGGGGGGTGCTGAAACTGAATTTCGTAGACCCAAACTGAAGAAAAGCCCAACATTTTTGGATCCAGTGAGGCGAAGCTTTGAGGGTACATGGTGATCTGCGCGCTTGACACCCTTGGATTTAGATCAGGTAGGATCTAATGATTGTGATTTGGAGGCGTATGGTATGCTCCTGGCTGGGCAACGCATGTGATCTGCAGAAATATGTTAAGAAAATGAAAAATGCTGGACCTAGGACTCGAACCCAGGTTATCTCCCTCACATACACGTTTCACTGCCAGCTGAACTATCTGATCATTCATTAATAAGAATAAAACTACAACATAATATATGAAACGAAGCAATAATTATTTAAATCAAACACGCGCACTACTGGTGGGTCTCAATATTTTAAATGGGCCAATCATGAAACGAATTATGGCCACGCCAGCACAGGGAGGATCCAACCACCCCTCATGGTGGTTGACCGTTTTCTTCTCCAGCGAGGCTAGAAAAGAAACCTGCAAAATACGACGCTTCAAGCCCAGAAATTTTGGCTACCCCCCATAAAACCTAGGCTGCGAACTCAGCCATGGTCTTAGCTTGGGCTGAAAGTGTCTGTATCAGCCCGAAGCTTACATATTTCCAAACCCTAACAATGGTGTTTAGTGATTATGGCCTTACAACTTACATGAAATACGTTAGGATGCTAACAAGCAATGATAACAACATGAATATGCAATTAAAAGGATTTAAATTACGAATTAAACAAGTTTGAGATCTAATTTTTTTACCAAAATAGGAGAATCAGATGAGGGTAATTCTGCGTGTGTTGAACTTGTTTAAGGCATGGGAATCACTCTTGGGACCTTCAGGGAATGAATGGCTAGCCTGGTTTGGATTGAGAAAGGCCGAAATTTGCTTTTTCAAAATTCATGTTTTTTGACAATTCTTTGCAATTTTGTGTGGCTCCTTCCAGACTGTATCTCCATGTCCATTTGGCTTGAAAACATGCTGCTTATATAGAGTAGAAGGAGGGGACAAGATGTTATGGGAATAAACACCCATAAATATGTGTTTTAAGACCATAAACAATTATTTTAAAAATTGTAAAAAGTGTGCATTCTTCTCCCTTTTTGAATTTGTATGAACTTGGACATGCTAGCCAGCTTGGACACGACCCATATTATTTGCGTTAATTTTGATTTATTTGATTTTAAATTAAATAAAATTAATATAAAATGCAAATAAGATCAAGACTATTCAAAAAATGGTCTTAGGGGTCCTTATACATGTCATGAACATGTTTAGGCCCTAAAAATTAGGCTTATTAGCTTGAAAATTGATTTTTCCCAAAGTTGACTCCATGCAATTTCTTGAAAATTACCCAACTTTTCCCAACATGGGATAGCCATAACTTGCTCAATTTTTATCTCATGATGATGATCTTTAACTTTTTAGAAAGCCCAATATGTCTAATCCAATCCTTATTTTAATAAATTTTGCATTTGAAGATTTAATCTTGATGTAAAAGATCTTGGAAAAAAGTGGCTTTTGTTGACTTTCTGAAAATGACTTGTAATGTCTGAGGTTGTATCTTTCAAATGATGCATCTATTGAACTTGTGGGATGAAGAAAAGTTGTAGGGAATTGGATTCTATTCAAAATGAGATTTGGTTGGATAAAAATGGATAAAGTATGAGAAAGTTATGTCTGGTCAAAATTTGGTTGACTTTTCCTATAGAAACCCTAATTAGCAATTCTTGACTTTTGATGAATTAGGATCATTTCTTGAGGAATCATGACCAACCCTTGATCAAATGATGGATATTACTTCAAAATGTTGAGATTGACAAGAAATCTTGAAGTTTGACTGTATATAGGCCACAATGACTTTTGATCTAGTATAGTTGATTTTCAAATATTTGAGCAATTGATTGAGCAAACTTGTAGTGTAAGGCATGAAATTTGTCATGGACAATCTTGAAGGAATATTAGGAGCATGGAAAACATTTGAGACCTTTGAAACTCAAACATCTCGATGAAAATTGAAACCTTATTTAGAGGTTCATTGCCTTAGGAGGAGAATTTGTCTGGTCAATTCTTCGTCATCCTTGAGCAATTAGGAACCTCAATGAGCATGTATTGAGTAAAATGGGAGGGAAAATTTTAGGGTACAACACTTAGAAAACAGTTTACCAACTGTGAAACAAGATACTCATTTCTTGAGAAAACTTGCTGCACTTTAGCATGGGCTGCTCGCCGACTAAGATAGTATATGCTGACTGATACTACTTTGTTTATCTCTAAGATGGATCCTATAAAATACATATTCGAGAAGCCCGCTCTCTCTAGAATAATAGTAAGATGGAAAATGGTATTGACAGAATACGACATTCAATACACTACTTAGAAGGCAATCAAAGGAAGTGTACTGGCAGATCGTTTGGCTCATCAAGCTATAGACGACTATCAATCTATGAATTTCGAGTTCCCGAATGAGAATAACATGCTAGTTACAGATTGTGAAGAACCTGGACCGTATGAAGAACCTGAGCAAGGATCTCGATGGACTGTGGTTTTTGATGGAGCTTCCAAAGCGCTTGGTAATGGAATCAGTGTTGTGATTATTTCTCCTAAAGGTTGCCATACATCATTTATCGCTAGACTTTGCTCTGACTATACCAACAACAAGGCCGAATACAAAGCATGCATCATGGGTATCAATGCTGATATTTATATGAGAATCAAGTTCTTGAATGTATACGGGGACTCATCCCTAGTGATCAGTCATATTAAGGGAGAATGGGATACAAAACATCCAAATCTCATTCCTTATTGAGAGCATGCATTGACATTAATTCCGTACTTTGAGGAAATCACATTTGAACATATTCCACAAGAAGAGTATTAAAGGGAAGACGCATTGGCTACCATGTCATCTATGTTCAAAGTTGGATGGGACAATGAAGCTCCTCAAATTACCATTGAGAGACTAGACGAACCGGCACACTGCTGCGAAGTTGACACCAACGGAGTAGAGGAAAAGCCTTGGTTTCACAAAGTGAAAATATATCTTGAAGCTCAAGAGTATCCCGAGGGGGCATCTATTTATGACAATAAATTCCTATGGAGGTTATTTTCCAAGTTCTTTCTGAGCAACAAAATTTTGTACAAGCACAATCACGATTCAACTTTGCTTCGTTGTGTAGACAAGAAAGAAGCTGAGAAGATTATGGAAGATATGCATGAAGGTATCTTTGGTACTCACTCCAGTGGACATATGATGGCTAAGAAGATTCTAAGAGCAGGGTATTACTGGTCTACTATGGAAAATGATTGCCATCATCATTCCAGAACTTACCACAAATGCCAAATTTATGCTGACAAAGTACACGTCCCTCTGGTTTCTTTGAATGCCTTGACTGCTCCTTGGCCGTTTGCAATGTGGTGAATTGATATGATTGGAGAGATTAAGCCTATTGCTTCCAATGGGCATCGTTTTATCCTAGTCGCTATTGATTATTTCACAAAGTGGATTGAAGCAACCTTATTTTCCTTTGTTACCAAGAATGTTTTGGCCCATTTCATTAAGCATAATCTTATTTATCGGTATGGCATCCCTGAAAGGATCATTACGAACAATGGTACCAATCTTGAAAACACTATGATCATAGAACTCTACATGCAGTTCAAGATTAAACACCACAATTCTTTTCTGTATCGGCCGAAGCTGAATGACGCAGTTGAAGCCGCCAACAAGAACATCAAGAAGATTTTATAGAAGATGACAATGACATACAAAGATTGGCATGAGATGTTACCATTTGTTCTTCATGGATATCTCACTTCAGTATGGACATCAACTGGGGAAACCCCGTTCTCTCTAGTCTGCAATATGGAGGATGTCCTACCTGTCAAAGTCCATATTCCTTCTCTAAGGATTATGAAAGACACATATTTTGATGAAGACGAGTGGATTCAGAATAGGTTGGACCAGATATATCTGACTGACGAGAAAAGGCTTATGGTTATTTGTCATAGTCAGATGTATCAGAAGCGTATGATCAAAGCCTTCAACAAGAAAGTAAAACATCATGTATATCAGGTTTGTGACTTGGTAATAAAGCGCATCATCCTACCACAAGGTGATCCCAGGGGAAAATTGACTCCCACAAACGAAGGGCCATTTGTAATCAAGAAGGTATTTTTTGGTGGTGTTATGATACTTACCACCATGAACAGTGAATATTTTTTGCACCCTGTGAACGCGGACATAGGTAAAAAATACTACGCATGAAAGAGACCCGCTAGGCTAACAAGCCTAGGCAAGAATAAGGGCATCCCGTGAACCAAAAGGTTTCGGGAAAAAATTAGGGATATATATATATATATATATATATATATATATATATATATATATATATATATATATAATTGTACACCCGGCAAGTCGAAAACTTGAAAAGGCGGCTTGGGAAGAAAAGGGTATCCCGCTGGACTGAAAACCCAAAAGGGCGGTCCAGGCAAAAATTAGGGATTATAGCGTACGAATATGTCTCGTTGGATCACCTACATACAACAAGATTTGTTACCAACATCAAGTTCAAATGGTTTAGATCAATTCAACCAACTTCTTCCAACAGCGATGGATGAGATACTTGAAGACATAAGGGCAATAGCAGATTTGAAACTCGATAGGATCGTTTCCACATATCTGTTTTCTTTGTTTCATTTTGTACCTTTCTTCATTTTTACGATGATTTCCTCTTACTAGGATCTGTCTCTTTGTACAAATTTTCCTGTGTATAGGTAAACTTTCAATACAAATATAATTCAAAATTGTTTTACTTTCTCTGCTTTGTTTGCAAAAATGTCCAATGACTAAATTGAATGAACATATGCATATAAATATGATTAATGTTAACAAATACATGTATAAAACACAGAGATAAGCATTTACTAAAGACTCTAGGAGTTGGGATAACGTTCAAGTCGTCCACAAATTCCCACAGAATAATCTCCATGGAACTATCTCTACAAGGCTATCTTCACAAGCTCATCCCCGACAGAGATTCTTCCTCAGCAAGTCTAATATGCCTTCAGACAGAAATTGGGGCATCTTCCAGTAGTTCACCTCCATATCCCTGAGGGATAGCTTGACATGATCATCTTCCCCAGTAGGCCCCCTAGCGGATAAGTAAGTTTGATCATATCCCCAGCATATGATGGAAACTTCCTCCGCACAACCTATGAAATTCCAGTTCCCATAAGAGATGATTCCCTAAGCATAATTTACAGGAATTTAATTCTATAGCAGAGTTTTTTTCTCCAACACCGTAAAATCCTCTGCAGAATTCTCTTCTCCAACAAGGTTTATTACCCCACCAGAATTTATTTCCCCAGCATTGTTTATTTCCCCAACAGGGCTTATTTCCCAAATAGAGGTTGTTTCTCTTGTTATCGCAATTCCCCGATAGGATTCTCACCCGGGCCGAATGTCATGCAACTTTATCCTCCCTAGAAGAGTTGGCATCCATGAATCAGAGGATTAGCCATCTATTTTATCCTCCGGTCAGGGTACATAAGAATCCAATGGTGAACGACCAATGTTCCTGTAATTCTTCTATCCCCAAGCTGAAGTCGGACATCCCCAACGGATTATCCTCAAACGGAAAGCAAGAATCCCCAGCGGAGACGCTCTAAACAAGATGGAAGATTAATATTCTTCATCCCTGGCAACAGTCATAATTTTGTTTCCCAATCGAAGATGTTATACTAAGCAACCGTTACCAACATCTTACATCCATATATCATTTACAAAATATCATAACATATGCATACAAAACGCATATAGCATTATCATTTATTTTGAAAGCATCATTACACAATGCATCACATACATTATGAAATTACATAAAAAACTAACTTTGTTTTCTTTCAGGTTAGTTCGAAACAGATAAACATTGTCAACAATTTGTCATCCTTTAGATACAATCAATCAACGATTCATTATGATGATCATTTGGATACAGTGAGGCGTAGACTCATTCTGATACATATTCTAGATATAGTTCAGATACGATTGAGACATAGATCCATTCTAATATGCATTCTAGCACATCTTCTAGATATACTCCAGATACGATCAAAACGTGGATCCATTCTGATACTCATTCCAATATATCTTCCAGATATCGTCCAGATACGAACCAGATGTAGGTCCATTATGATATTCATTCTGGTATATATTTAGATACAACCACACATAGATTTATTCTAATACATATCTTAGATACATCCAGGCGTAGGCTCATTCTAACACAGATCTCAGATACAGTCGAGCGAAGACTCATTTTGGTCCACTTACAGATACAATCAAGAAATAGACTCATTCTAGGACAACATTAAGATACAATCGAGACACAAAATTCATTCTGACACTCACCAGTACTAGATACATTTTGATGCAGACTCACTCTAGTATACTTCTTAGATATAGTCAGACGTAGACTCATTTTGATACTCATATCAACCGTTACTTCGGATGGCATCTATAAGACCATCTCCGAAGACACACCATCATCTTTCCGAATGGCATATTTGAGCCCATTCAAGCAATATTATTAACTAACAGTGTTACTTCGTGCCCATGCGAGTGCAAATTTTTGGGCACTTAAGTGTTCAATCCTCTTCTACCTTTAGATCACGAATGACAGATAGGAAAATCTAACTCTTAGGGTTTAAGAAGATTGAACATGGGCAGCTATTTTACCCTAAAATTTTCCATCCGATCTTCTTCAAGATATCTCCTCATGCTCTTAGGTTTTTCAATTTCTCAAGGATACTCAATAATTGATCAAACAAATTCTCGTACTAAGCAATTGACCTACAACTAGGGTTTCACTTTTCTCAAGGAAGATTGGGTTTATAAGGTCTCAATTGGAGTTAATGGTTTCTCATATGTCTCTAAGAATGCTCATGTCAAGTTTCAAGCCTTGCATCACAAGTTTGCTCAGTCAATTACTCAGATGACTAAAAATTATCTATATTGGACAAAAAGTCAACTATGGTCAACATACAGTCAAACTTCAAGATTTTTGGTCAACATCAAGATTTTGAAGTCACATTCATCATTTTATCAAGGATTGATCATGATTCATCAAGAAAACTCTCAATTCATCAAAGGTAAAAAGTTACTAAATTAGGGTTTTCTTAAGGAGAAGTCAACTGAACTTTGACCAAGCATAACTTTCACATACTTCATCATATTTTTCTAAACGAAAGCTCATTTGGAAGGAAATTCAATTATCTACAACTTTTTCTCTCTAATCTCAAGTCCAAAAAATGCTTCATTTGAGAGATATGTGCCAAAACATTATAGGTCATTTCAAAAGTCAACAAAAAGACACTTTTTGTCAAGGCAACTTACATCAAGATAAATTCTCCAAATGCAATATTTAACAACATAGAGATTGTAGAGGACATGTGGAGCTTTCGAAAAAGTTTAATATCGCTTTTAAATGATAAAAATTGAGAGAGTTATGATTAGTGCAAATTGGGAAATTTTGAGAAAATGCATGAAACCTAAAGTGACCAAACTTGAGTTTTTGGGCTAATGGGCTGATGTTTCAAGGTCCAAACGTGCATAAGGACTCAATATGAACCTCAGAACTTATTCATACACCCCTTGGGTTTTTATTCTATTTTATTTATTTATTTAAAGTTAAAATTTAATTAGATAAATTCAAGGCTTTCTTACAAAGGTCCAAGCCCGCTCTTTGTTTGACCTAGTTTATCACTATATATATTCTTCATTCAGATGAGAGCAATGCCACGAAACCCTTGTACAAGATCACCTTTCCAAAATTCCAAAATATATCAAAACTAGGGAAAATTAAAACCCTATCTTGCAGCCTCCTTCAAGGACAAATACTTGTCCCATTCAATTCCTGAAGTATTGTAGGGTAAGAATGGATCAACCTTGATGATCCAAAGCACACGAAACTGACATCCCATGCATCTCCGATTGCCATTAGTTTGTAAATTCATATTTTTATTTCTTCATGATTTAATCGAAACTAAGAGCACTAACATTCTTCTGAGGTATCAGTATGCAGGATAGACTCATCTCATGGTCCCCATAATGGCTAAATTGAAGATTGCCATGTTTGCACCATTTTGGATTGTTTATGTTGTATATCATAATACAATAGGAATTAGCCAAAACTAAGGGTTCCATTAAAATCGCAAGGCCCAAATTAGGGGGTAGGGTATCATTAAGGCACTGACTTCTTTTATTTTGCAAGATCACAAAATGTAATCGTCGGAGAAGACCACCGGAGCTAGGGCTTCGGCGCTTCTCCGGTCCAGTAATTTGAGTTTATCATATATTTAATTGTTGTCACAGAATGACCGGATGAAACAACCACCATAGTGGCAAGGAAGCGCGCACTAAGGAATTCGTGTATAAGGGCGTGGGTTCGATCCTACCTTTTTACATTTTGTTTTTTCATATTTTCCAATTTTTGCAGGTTTGATACATGTTGTCTTGCGTGCATCCCCCTAACACAGACGCGTGCCTAGCGCAATTGCAAAGCGTGTGGTGGAAAAGGAAGAAGGGCGTGGATTCAACACCCACCCCTGACATTTTCATTGTTTTTTAGTTTCTAACCCTTTTTATTGATTTTTCTTCCTCTATGTACTTTTGGCTAACATTAACTCTTTTCCCCTTAACCTTATTTTCACCTAACCATAAAAAAAAGCAAAACCTTTTTTTTTTCAAAAACCCTAAAAATAATTAGGTTTTAGGTTTTTATTAACATTTTTTTAATTTCATTAATTAACCCTTTTCTATTTATTTATTAAAATTAACTAGGTTTTTAGGTTTAATTAATTATCATAAATCTTTCCTTTTTCATAAAAAAATTACCAAAAATTTCTTCTTTTCTATTTTCATTTTATTTTTACATTTTAGATCGAATGTATATGTTTTGCAAATGTAATCGCCTAGATCTTATTTTCCGCTCTTTTTTTTTCATTATCATGTAACTGCTCTGGGATGTAATAGTTATAGGTTTTTCCTTTCGGCACTTTCTATTATGTAATTGCCCCAAAGCCATGTAATAGCCTAGGAACTTTACTTTCTGCACTTTACTTTTCTTTTTTGTATTTACTATACTACTGCTTAGTAATTAGGGTTGTATGGAAAGATAAAAACCCAATCGATAGAAAACCCTAACTTCAAAGATAAAATAATTGAAATTAACACACTCGCATAGTTGCACCTCTAAGGTAGCCTCTCTTGTTGCCTTCGGAACAAAACAGTCATGTCCCTCGAAAGTGGCGGCGCTTTAGCAAAGTCCCTCGAATAAAAGATCATAGTCCATCGATGACCCTTTAGATGTTAACTTTCGATAAATGATCTAGTCCCCTATGCAATTATTGCTAAAGAGTCCTTACTGTTTGCCTTTGATGACCGTACGATGACCTTTCTCTTATCCCTTCACATCCAACGGTAAGGCTTCCTACTAACTAATGGTACGAATAGAACTATCTAAAGGAGAAGGAAAAGTACAAGAACGAACTTGAGTGGGTAGAACTCTTAATCGCTTGCTTACAAAAATCTTCAAACAAAAACATTTCAGAAACACTTTCAAATATATTTTCAAAATGCTTTGTATACACTCTTGAGGACCGATACAAGAGTCATTACAAAGTTCTCCTTACGTTGGAAAAATTTCAAAATATTTTTAAATCACATACACAAAAAAGAAAATTTTCAAAGTGAGCTAAGAGATTAAGAGCCCGTAGATAACTACGGATGAAAAGGGTGCTAACACCTTCCCTTTTCATAATCTACCCCCCTGAACTCAAAATCTATCAAGGTCTTTCCTGTTCTTTTCACCATTTCATTATTGGATGAAAGAAAATTCGGTGGTGACTCTAGCTATCCGCAACATTTGCGATAAAACGCAAACCAAGACAGTTCTCCCACCGTATTACAAACACTCTCTAAAAATATCAACTTTTGTCAAAACTAGGGAAAACTTACAATCCTATTTCCATCCATTCTCAAAGCAAAGAAACCATCCAAATCGACTCTTGGGATATCATAGGGTAAGTTGGGGTCATTCTTGATATCAAAGAGGCCTGAAACATGTATCCCATGCATCGTCAGTGTTGTACCCCAAAATTTGCCCTCGCATTTTTCCCCAAGAAATCTCAGCTTCAAACATTTCCTGACTTTTCAAACTGGCTCAAGAATCGGACAAATGGACTTTTCTTGACAGTCAAGCAAAACTAGGGTTTTTACTGATTTTCAGAGCTCTGAATTGTTTCATACAGTGGGTTTAGGGTTTGGTTGATTTTTGGTTCAATTTTGATCAAGCGAGCGTGATTTGACAGTCAAGCAGAATTAGGGTTTTATGGGCTTATTCTCAGAAGAATTTGAATTCCACAGCACTTTGCGGTTTATTTCAAGATTCGGATTAAAATTCGCGTTATCTTGGTTTAGTCAGCAAAAGGGACAGTGGTTTTGAATTCAGTACGTTTTGATTGGGCCAGTCAGATACAAGATGCAGTATTGGGTTCACAGTGTTCATGTGTTTGATCAGTCTATCTGGGCTAATGGCTGCTTTGCTTTGGATGTTGGATAAGACAGGTTTATTGGATCGATGTTGTTTTATTTTAGTTATTTATTATTCTGAAATTAAATGATTGAATTTATTTTTCAATTGTTTTAATTCTAAGAATTTTAAATAAATAAATAAGCAATAAAGAAAATGGAACCAATTGGATAATTTGGATTTTTATTGATATTTGAATTATTTACAAATTGTTGTTACAAACAATAATTTACATTTAATTTAGATATTACATAGAATTAAAATTATCCTATTTTCTAAACATTCTTCATTCTTCACTCCGCTCCGGTATTCTTTTTTTCATCTGCAAAAAGAAATAAGAAAGTCAGAAAGCGTTAAAATTAGCAGAGACAGATAAAAATGCTCATCATTAAGGGCCACTGACTGGGATCAGTTGCCCTCTCTGCAAATCACGGGATTTCTCCCGGTTCACAGAGAGGGAAGATTATTTTGTTTCATGAAATGCAAATGTCAAAAATGCACAAGTTACAAATTTCAAGCTGCATAAGAAATTCAAGATTCAAAATCCAATCTAAACTGAAAAAGTTCAATCCAAACTTTCAATCCAAAACAAAGTCCACTCAAAGAAAATCAAGGAAGTACATTTGCTGTCACAAGCTCAAAAGCTGTCATGGAAAGATTTGAGAAAAAGATATCAAAAAGCAGAAAATCTATCCAAACTGTCAAAACTGGATAAAGGAGATGCAAGATGTATTATGCAAGCAAACATCTTAATTCATCATTTCCCATAGGGCCCCTTCAGAACAGTACAAATAAAAATCATATAAAAATCTTAAGCTGTACTGTAAAGAGAGAGAAAAGAGAGATAAAGCAGGCAGGTTTAGACTGAGTTCAATGGCAGTTCAGCAGCAGAGATAGACAGTACAGCAGGCAGACAGAAAAAAGATACACAAATCAAAAGCCAACTTGGTTAGGCAGCAGTCCAGCATAGCAGGATAGAAAAAAAGGATATACAAAATCATAAAATAGCCAATTCAACTCAGCATAGCAGAAGACAGTTCAGGAAAGACAGAAACCAATAGACAGTAAGAAGATAAAAAGAGATTATGCAAATATAAACCAGCTCAGCAGAGGGAGACAGAGGCGGTTCAGAAGTGAAGAGGGTGAGAATAGAAGAAAATATACAAAAAGCATTCAAACCCATCAACAACCTCAAGCAAAAAGTCACAAAACCAAGCTTCCAACAGTGAACCTGTACCAGCATAGGCAACCATATCCAAACCACACAGCATAACATACAAAAAGCCTCACTACCAAAAACCAATACCCTGTCATAACCAAATATCATTAACCAATGCCAAAACTGAACCAACACCAAGCCTAACAACCAAAACCAATATACAAAAAACTTACTGTCCAAAAAACCAGTTTTTCAACCATTACCCTGTCTCAACTTTCAAACACACAAGAAAAATTTGATAAGCAAAGCAACATACAGAATCCCCAAGGCAATAACTGTTCAAGATCGTTCCAAAAAAGCATTCAACAATTCAAAAGGGACGAAGGTGGAAGAGGTAAAGATTCAAGGCAACTGAGACCCTCAGACCTTTGAGGTCATCACAGGGCAACAACACAAAGGCAACAATAAGAAGCTAATCAAAACAAGAGTTGTTTCAACCATAGCATCAAGCACACAAGCAAGCGCATAGCCTCTCAAGAAGAAGAAAGAAAGAAGCAAGTCAGGGCTCAGAGGAAAACAAAAGTATTCAGGCAACATAGGCCCTCAGATCGTAAAGATCATCACTGGGCATCTCAGGCAACAATACATAAGCAACAAGCGCGCAAACACACAGTGGCAGAAGAAGATAAAGAAGCGAATTAGGGTTTTCAAGCAAATCCAGCATATATCATCAAACCCTAGAAATATAGCCAAGAACGAAAGTACCAGGAAAAGTCAGAAGCGTAGCAAGCATCAAGCTTCGCCACTGAAACACCGCTCCGGCCTCCTCAACGTCATCCCTCTTCTCTCCTCCATCTCCAGAAATCAGGTAATGAACTTGCTATATCCTCCCCTTCACCTCATAAAAAACGAAAAAATAAAGAGCTCAGAACAAATTCCACGCGTATCAGTCATAGAAGAAAAAAGGGAACACTGAAACAAACCTGGAGCAACGTATCCACTGCCTTGGAGGGAAGAGAGTATGGGTTGCGTTGGTGGCCGGAGATAAGCACTCAGGGAAGCTTGAACGAAGAAGACGAAATTCAAGTGAACGGCGCCGCTGATTAACCCTAGAGCCCTTTGTCTCAATGGAACAAACAACATGAAACCCTAATTTCGTTCAGAATCCAACCTTGGGCTTAACCCGTTCCTGATTCCTCTAAGCCCAACGAAAATCATTTCACTTTCTAAACAAAACATTTTCATAAAAAACTAACTTTGTTTTATAAACATTAACTTACTTCATTTTTATAAAAAACACTAACCCTCTTTTTATCTTATAAAAAATGTTCACTCTTTTTATTTTGTAAATACTAACTTGAATAAATTATATTTTCACCATATGTTTAAAACATCTTTTTTAATTAATACACTTTTGTACGTAAAAATAAAATACCTTTCTTAACACACCTAATTTAATTTTGGACATAATTTAATACTTTTTGTACATGCATTTTAAAACATTGATTTGTATATATTATACACTTTTATACATAATTAAAATTGAAACTTTTTTAATTAATTAACATTCTTTTTTTTCATACGTGACAATTCAATACATTTTTCTCTAATATTTAAATTCACAAACATTTTGACTAAAATACTCTTTTAATTAAAACTTAAACACTTAATCAAAACCCTTCATTTGTACATAATTAACATATAAATCAAAATGCAGATTAAAACATATATCTAGGTCAAAACCCTAATACGACTCAATTCACATACATATACACTTGTACATTTACACAACACATTGCCCTACACACATTTTATCTTATATTCGTACATTCGATATTTACATTTTGATTGCGACATTCGATTTGGTTGTAAATTATTGGGTACTATAAGTCTCATCCCCTTGTACATTTATACCCCCACTCCCGGACACTATTTTGTAATAGCGTAGATTTACATTCCGCAATTTACAGTTTTCTAAATATACCATGTTTAGACCTAGGGTTTGTATGTACATAAAATCAAACGCTAGATAACCTAATACAAGACAAATACATGTAATCAATACACAATCACACTTGCACCCCCTAGGGTAATCCCACATGTTGCCTTCCAAAATGGGCCATGCTTGCACGTCGAGTTTCTTTGGCAAAACAAAAGCAAATGATCATAAGTCTCAAAGTGTTGCCTAAACGGAATGATCATAGTCCCTTCAAAACAAATTGCCAAAGACACTTGGCATCATTGCATTCATGGTCCATACGATGACCCGCGCCCGTCCCGAATAAACTTCCTAAACACAAGATTGCCTACCAATTTCAATGGTGGAACAAAATTGTTAAACAGGGTTAAAACATGACAAAAACCTTTGAGTACAATAGGATAGACGAAACTCTTAGTTACTTGAGATCAAACTTGCAAAAACACTTGCCTTCTTTTCAAAAACCACAATCCACAACACTTTCAAACAAACTCTCAAAAACATTTGAAAACATCTTTTCGAAAAGATTCACGCTTTTGTAAAACACTCAAACACGAGTCAAATACATTAGTTGCCTAAGACAAGGCATCTTTTTCCAAAACATTTTCAAAAGGCACCCACACACACACCATTTTCAAAGCAATCGAAAAAACAAGGCAAGTGATCTAAAAAACCAAGTAACTAAGAGCCCATGGATAACCATGGATGAAAAGGGTGCTAATACCTTCCCTTTTCATAATCTACCCCCCGAACCCACGAAATATCTCAAAAGGTTTTTGCTGTGCTTTTTAACCTTTCCTTTAGGATAAAATAAAAAGTCGGTGGCGACTCTTGCTAACCGCACAAGTGCGAATACGAACGCAAAACACTAGTCAGTTCTCCCACCGTATCACAGTCAGTTTCATGTTTTTGTTAAAATTTTAATTTTAATTTTTGCTATGCTTTGATTCATACTAATAATTCTAACATGTTCCTCATATTAAATAATGCAAGTTTGATCCCTTGCATGAGTCCCATAACGCCAGAATAACCTATCACCATGTTTGAACTGATTTCCCTTATTTTGTTCATATCTTATTATGTAGGACGATTTAGCCAAAACTAAGGCCACCATAGTATTCGCAAGGGTCAATTTGATGGTAGGGTTCTTTTGGATCATTAACGTTTGTTGTTTTTGTAGATAGAAAAAAAACTTCACCGGAGAAAACGAACGGAGCCTCAGTAAACAACCAGTTTATGATTGAATCACTTAATCACTACCCAAGATAAACTTCTACCTAAGACTCACCTAGGTATGAGGCCATCCTCAAATCCCTTCAATCACTTACAGTGAAGAACTTAACAAAATTAATAAGTTTGAAACACGTCAATCATTCAATGCTTAAAAGCTTATGAATGATACACAATTAACAACCCAAATAACAACTCAAGTATCTAAACTAATACTTAGAGTGTATTAGAAATAAAAAGCCTAGACTTCTAAACAGAAAGAAAGTATTCTTCTTCAAAAGTTGCTTGTCTTTGAATAAGGAAGAAAGTCCTTATATATGTGAAGTTTTGGGCTTAGGCTTAAAAATAAATATTTAAATCTTTTGAATATTTCCACAAAAATAGGCCAAGATAAAATTATGCAATTTGAAAAATATTCCTCCATATTTTTCGCAGCCTGTAGATCACAAATCCTGAATTATAGAATGCTAGAAATAGGGACACAAAAGAATTAACTGATTTTGGGCTGAGATCAGTTCAGTAGGCAGATGTCAAGACATCTGCTTTGACATCATTCAAAACAGTTTTGCTCCAAATGTTAATACATTTAGCAAAACATTAACAAGTAATTGTTTTACCAAAATTGCTGCTAACAAACACTTACAAACTCTCCCTTGGATAAATTTTGGCTAAAACATTGTTAAAGCATATTATCAGAGCAACAACACAATTATCAGAGCATTATCAAGGAAGCAACAAAAGCAAGGCAATCAAGACATACATTCAGTTAGCAGTTAGTTGTTAGCACAGGAAGATGTCAAAACATCTTCTGAGACTTGAGGCTCCCCCTTAAGTATTGAGCTCCCCCCTCAATCAATGGTCAGTGGTTAGTCAGTTACTCACTCACTTTTTCTCCCCCTTTTTAGTCATAATATGCCAAACAAACGTATGCATTCAAAGGAATATCAGTATTAGGGTACATACCATAAAATTCAAATGTCAAGCATGTTCAAGTGCCAAAAAAGGAACAAAGTGTTCAGAGAAACATCAAGTAGTCTAAATGTCATCCGGACCAGTTGACGTGGTTGAACTAGAACTTCTTTCCATACTGCAGTCTTCATCTTCAGAGCTCACTGCATCATCAAGGTTGCTATCCTTTTGCAGGTCCTTGATCATCTTTTCAAAGATTTGCTTCCTAGATGAGCTCACTCTGATCACATCATCTAATTCCTTGCAAGCTTACCTTAGTTCATTGATCATTTCATCCTTAGTGGAGGTCTTTTCAGCAGGAGCATATGTTAAAATAATGTCTGCGACATGTTTTCCTGAAAAGAGCTTAAAATGGAGGTTCAAGGCAGACTCCCTCTTGCACATAACATCATTTCCACTAAAGATTCCAGGATGCTGATTTAGGATAATTCCACAGAGGATGGAAGGAAAAGAAATTGCCATCTTAATGGCACAAGTTCCTGCATGTTTGATGGTCTAATCAAAGATATAAGTCCCATAATAAAAAAAATTGGTTTCCAATAGCATAAATGAACTTTCCTAAACCAATGGAGATGGTTGAAGTGTGATTAGTGGGAACCCAATTTGCAGCTCCAATCCTATGTAAAATTGCATATTTCACACTCATTTATTGACAGGAAATTTTTTTTCATTGGCCACTCATTTACTTGATTAACAGTAATGGCTCTACACACTTGATTGTCTGTTACTTCCAGCTCACAACATACATCTTCAGACCTATCTAGGAATTTGTTTATAATGGAAGGAGAAAATTCTACACACTTTCCTCTAACAAAAACCTTTATATATTCCTTACTCTTATGGTCAACACAGTCAACAAGAATATTAACAATAAACTCCTTAACAAGAGTTTCATAGCAATTTGCAAACATGGTAACTGTTTTCGTCAGTCCTGCATAGGAGATCACTCCATGATTTCCTTACATTCTAAGGCACTAGCTCTTAGTTCTCTCTCCATGGAAATCCTTCTTAGATACACATACTTCCACTTCTCAGCATTCCCAACAGAGTGAAAGGAGATGTTGTCAAGTGGGGCATCAAGAACCCTAATAGACAATTTCTTATTTGTAGACTTTTTGATAGGAGAGATGTCCTGGATATCTTGCTCAACATCATACTCAGAGTCAGTATCATCAATCAGAACATCCTTCTTCTTACTCTTGGTCCTTTTTAAAGCATCATCATCATCATCAGTAGAGGTAACGGGTCTAGTTTTTCTCTTGCTAGAAAGAGGGACCACTTTACTTCCTGCTTTTGGGGGTCCATACATAGTTTTCTTCTTGATTGTTTTGGGAGGGGGTGTGATACTTGCATCTTTCACTCTCCGGGACTTTAGCCTTCTAGCAATACCAGGTACAACATTAATGATGAGCTCATTGTTAGAGAGCTCTTAAACATTGATTACATTCACAACATTGTGACATTCTCCATCCTTGGAGGCAGTAACATCTTCTTTAGAAGGAGAGTTTTCTTTGACATTTTGTTCAACATTTTCCTCAACATCTTGATCAACATTTTCTTCTTCCACATCTTTTAGGGAAAAGGTGGAAAGCTTCTCAAGTTTACTATCAGCAGCATCATTCTTGGATGATTCATCAGCATCATTTTTAGGATTACTTCCATTGTCATCAGGAGGAGGCATGCGAGCAAGGGGAGTAGAAATCCCAGGAACAATAAATCCTTCATTTAATACCATGTCCACAATCCTTCGGATGCTTCTATCAACATTGGCAATTTCTTCTTCAGTTCTATTGTCAGTAGTAGTAGAAGAGTTACCTTTATCATCTTTAGATTTCTTAGTTGGTGATGATCTAGGTTTCTTGACCTTTTTATCAAGCGGAGGGATCGTTAATAGAGGAGTAACATCTAGTACTCTGTCAAGAGAAAGATTTTCATTTGCAGATTTTGAGGAAGATGATGTGTGATGTTGAGACATGTTTGAAAAATTTCTAGCAAGGAGATGAGGAATGGTAAGGGTTCTTCTTTTGTTGAAGAGAATGAAGAGTATGTTAAAGTAGAGAGAAGAAATGTAGTAGCGTGTGGGAAACAACTTGAGGCAGTCGTGTAATGATTGTTTTCTAAAATTTATTTGTTGGAAACACAAATAACATAATATCAATTTAATGATATTCCCACACACTTTTAATTGCTACAAAAACTCATAAACATATCCCTAATTTCCCCCTTAAGTTCTCAAATTTATTAGCATCCAAAGCTTTTGTGAAGATGTCAGTCAGTTGCAATTCAGTGGCTACATGTTCTAAGGCAACAATCTTTTCATAAACAATCTCTCTTATGAAGTGATGATGGATGTCAATATGCTTGGTCCTGCTGTGTTGAATGGGATTCTTTGATATGTTTATGGCACTTAGATTTTCACAGAATAATGACATGACATCTTGTCTGACATTGTATTCTGATAACATTTGTTTCATCCAAACCAATGGAGAACAACTGCTTCTTGGAACAATGTACTCAACCTCGGCAGTGGACAAAGACACACAATTTTGCTTCTTGCTAAACCAAGATATGAGATTATTTCCTAGAAAGAAGCATCCTCCTGATGTACTCTTTCTATCATCAACACTCCCTGCCCAATCACCATCACAAAAACCAGTTAAGGCAGAATTTGATCCATGAGAGTACAACATACCATAATCACTTATCCCATTCACATATTTAAGAATCCTCTTCACAAGGTTGGCATGGATAACTTCTGGATCAGCCTGATATCTTGCACACACCCACATAGAAAAGGTAATGTCTGGTTTGCTAGTTATGAGATATAGAAGGATGCCTACCATGCTCCTGTAGAGACTTTGATCTACACTTACTCCTTTTTCATCTTTAGTCAGTTTCAAATGTGTGAGAGCAGGGGTTCTTTTGTGACTGGAATTCTCCATCCCAAACTTCTTCACTATATTCTTGGCATACTTTCTCTGAGATAAAAATATGGAGTTTTCCATTTGTTTAACTTGTAAACCAAGAAAATAGGTTAATTCTCCAACAAGACTCATTTCAAATTCAGTATACATTTGCTTGACAAAATGTTCCACCATCTTATTTGACATCCCTCCAAATGCAATATCATTAACATAGATTTGAGAAATCATAATCTTCCCTTCTTCTTCTTTGACAAAGAGGGTTTTGTCTATGCCACCTTTCCTATATCCATTATCCCCAAGGAATTTTGTCAGTAATTCATACCAAGCTCTTGGAGCTTGCTTCAATCCATATTGATCTTTCTTCAGCTTATAAACATGTTTAGGAAAACTTGGATCAAAAAATCCTTTTGGTTGTTCAACAAAAACTTCTTCATTCAGGTATCCATTCAAGAAAGCATTTTTTACATCCATTTGAAACAATTTAAATTTCAAAATGCATGCAACTCCCAACAGTAGTCTGATTGATTCATGTCTAGCCACAGGAGAAAAGGTTTCATCAAAGTCCACTCCTTCAATTTGAGTGTATCCTTTAGCAACTAACCTTGACTTATTTCTAGTGACCACCCCTTTTTCATAAGATTTATTCTTGTATACCCATTTAGTGCCAATCACATTTGTCCATTCAGGTCTTGGAACTAGATCCCAAACTTCATTTCTACTGAATTGTTCCAGCTCCTCTTGCATAACATTAATCAAGAACTCATCAGTTAGGGCCTCTTTGACATTTTTAGGTTCAATTTTTTATACAAAGCAAGAGTTAGAAATCCCTTCTCTTGGTCTGGTAGTAACTCCCTTGTTTGGATCTCCTATGATGATCTCCTTAGGATGATCTTTCTGAGTTCTGATTGAAGGTCCTTTATTGAGCTGACTAGGCTAGGGATCTTCTTGAGGAGGATTAGAATAAATACTTGTGTCATTTGATTCAGTTGGACTATCAGGAAAATATGTTCCAACATCTTTTGAGACATATTCTTCAAAATTCCATCCTCTATCATCAATAGTAACAATTATTGACTCCATCATAACTTTGGTTCTGGAGTTAAAAACTCTATATGCTCTGTTATTTGTAGAGTAGCCCAGGTGTGATCGGTGGATCTGGAACTGACTGTTTAACGCTGGTTCGCGAAATGTCGCGGAAGCAAGAGTCGCCACCGTCTTTTATGTTCTCCAACAAGGAAAGGACAAAAGCACAGCAAAATTCCTTTTTCGAGATGTCTCTCGGTTCGGGAGGTAGATTTATAGAAAGGGAAGGTGTTAGCACCCTTTCTATCCATGGTTATCCATGGGCTCTTAGATACTTGCTCATTTGTGTTTTCAAAATTTTTGCTTTTCAAAGTGTGAGTGGGTTTGAAAAAGTTTTGTTTGAATATTTCTGAATAACTCTTGTATCAGTCCTCAAGAGTGTTTGAAAAATTGTTTTGAAAACTTTTTAAAAGTGTCGGTGTGAAAAGAGTTTTGATTTGTTTTTTAGAGAGCAAGTATCTATGAGTCATCTACCTACCCTAAGGAATTAGGCTGTGTAAGTGTCCTTAAGGTAGTGTCATCCCACCATTGAGAGGTAGGTAGCACCACCGTTGGAGGTGTTCGGGTCAATTCGAGTTTAGGGACAGTGTGGTCACCAGAGCAACAGTAGGACACCTTAGAAGCTACCCTTATGCCATTGATCCTTTTTAATACCGAGGCAACCGTTTCGAGGCAACTGGATCATGTCATGGACATAAGGACTTACTAAAACGTCCTATACTCGACGACCACGTTTCAAAGGCAATGCAACAGGTGAGGCGTACCCTAGAAGTGGTGTGTGAATTCGTGTGTTATTTTCAGTTAATGTTATCTTGTACATGTATCATGGTGATCTACGCTTGTTTTTAATTTAGGCCATACATTCTTTCATGCAAAGTTTACCAGTTTTAAGAGTGCGGAAATTTAAATGCGGAAAGTAAAATCCTACGCTATTACAAGGCGCGGGTCTATACATCGCCAAATTAACAAAGACTCGTTTTGAATAAAAATGCGGAAAGTAAAATAAATTCCTAATTACTATTACGAGGCTTGAGCAATTACATAATATTCACAATAAAATAAAATAACGTGCGAAATAGAAATTGAAATTGAACGTTCGAGGGCGTTGGACCCTTTTGAGAAATTAAATGAAATTAAATTGAATGAAAAGTTAATTAATTATCAAATTAAAGAAAATAAACGTTTTTTAGGTTTTTTTGTATTTATGAAATAAAGAAATTAAAATTGAAGAGAAACCCTAATTCTAAGTTGTTTTTAATTATTAAAGAAAATGTTAAAGTTTAAAACCTAATTTACACTTATTAATTATTTTACATATTTATTTACAAAAGTATTTAATAAATAATAATAATAATGATGAGAAAATTATTTATTAAAAAAAAGGATGAGAATATTAAAAAAAACCTAATTTCTACATATTTTAATTTATTAAGAAAAATGTTAAAATTGAAACCTAAATTAACTAAGTTAATGGTTAGATTTTATTTACAAAAAAAAAGGTTAGTGATGAAATTAATAATAAATAAATATATTTGTATTTTTGATTTTTCTGTTTTTATTATAGAAAATCATTTTATGGTGAAAAAAACAATTAAAATAAATAAAAAAGAATTAGAAAAGAAAAGAAAATAAAATTAAAAAGGATGCAAACCAAGGGGGGTTTCAGGCCCAAGGGGAGGTTTTTTTGAACAGTCTGCATTCTTTGGCCATTGGATTGGGTTTCATGGCCATTTGTGTTCTGGCTGTTGGCCATTTGTGTTCTGGCCTCAACGTTCCTTAATCTTCTCAGGATGTCTGTCTCGTCATGCATAAGTTGTTCTTTTTTGGCCATTTGGCTTTTGGACATTTGTGTTCTGGCCTCAACGTTCCTTAATGAACCTGCATGGGATCCTGTCTAAATCTGCAGTGTTGAATCTCATGAACACATTAAATAAAATCATAAAATGCAAATAAAGCCAATATATGAAGAAATTTAATGTTTAGGCACAATATGACATGTATGAATGATTATACCCTTTTGATCATGGAGATCAAATCAATCTTACCCTTACTGGAAAATTAGTGACCTGAATGCTTTTATGCCCTTTGGATCATGGAGATCAAGCCAGCCTTATCCTTACTGAAGAAGTAGTGAGGTGTTGGTTTGTAACTGTGATGACTTGTTTGTAGTGAGAGAGGGATTTGTAATAAGGATTTCAAGGTTTTAGGGTTCTTGAAAGAATTTGATATTCTAACAGTGTTGTGGCAAGGTTTTTTCTCTCTTTTCCTCCCCTCTTGTTTGTGTGAAAAGAATGTGATTATATAATGGAAATTAGGGTAAAGAAAATGGGCTTTGAATGTGCAATTGGGCCTCCAATGTTCACTTGAGTTCGTCACTTTCCAGGCTAAATCGCAGGGACTTAAGAGCAATTTTTGAAGTTGAAATGTGAAAACAAAATGTAGCCTACATCGAGAACTAACTCATGTCCAAAAAACGGCTCAATCGGATAAACAGTGAATTAGTTATGAATTTTTGAAGTTTCAGCTCAGACAAACTTATTTTGGGCTCCAGTGTCGACTCTGACACGTTCTTCAATAAAAAACTGGTATTGATAGGTGCATAATTTGGTCTCTACTTTTGAAGCAAAGTTGTAGATCTATGAGTCAGGGACCTTGTGTAAAAATATGAGCCCAATCCGATAAAAATTGACCGAGTTATGAATTTTCGAAGTTTCGGCTCAGATGAAATAATATTCAGCATTCAGGATTTTCAGCGTGTCACGCACTCTGAGCAAAAAACGAAGGCCTTTTTAATACCGTTTGAACTCAATACCTTCTGTGAAAATGTAGCCAACTCAATTTGTGAAATTTTGGCGCCAGAACCAGCTCGATACGATGAAAATCGACCAAGTTATGATTTTCTGAACATGATGCAAATAAACTTCTGTCACAAATTTTCTGTGCGAAAATACTTGATAAATCCACATTTTTGAAGACCTTCTGATCAAAATTGGCTTCCAGCCGCGAGAGATGAAAACGTAGATAATGTCAAGACGGAATTTTGGCCACCGGAACGGGTTCAAAACGAGCCACGATCTTCAAGTTATGAATTTTTTTAGTGCGTAAAAACTGCACTTTTAGCACACTTTTTTCACCATATTTCTTCGAGAAAACTCACACATTCGGATACCTTCTTTAAAGAATTGAATCTTGAGCCGAACCTGAATTTGAGAATACGTTATCAGAGATATCTTGGCGAAAGAATACCTGAATATGACGCGCCGAGTTGGACTTGTGAATTTTTCTTGAAATATTTTGAGAAATATGGGAGGGCAAATTTTGGGGTACAACAGTTGCCCCTGTTCAATCTTCTTAAACCTGAGGATGTAGATTGGCTTGCGTGCCTTTCGTGATCCGAAGGTGGAAGATGATTGAACACTAAAGTGCCCAGAAATTTGCGCTCACATAGAGTGTGTTTGTAGTATGATATAGGGAATGGGCTTACAGATGCCATGTTGAGAGATGATGGATAGGAGGATGGGCTTATAGATGCCATCTAGAGACTGTTGGTAAGTGGAGAGATGGGCTTATAGATGCCATCGGGAGGTTGTCGATCGCGTAAGAGATTCCTTAGCGAGAACTTGCGTACCTGAGAAAGAAAAATAATTACCTGGCCTGTTACAGGAGTTGTTCTTCAAACTCTTTATGTAGATGTGCCCTGGCTGGATACAGGAATCGAGTCTGGTAATGTTAGTCGTCAACAGATACACCCTGGCGAGATATAGGAATCGGATCTTCAAACTCTTCAGACGTGCCCTGGCAGGATACAGGAATCGAGTCTGGAATTCAGAAAGGTTGGTGAGTTGTCTCTACTGACAGGTTATTTCCATGGACGGGTGGTCTTTAATGACGAGTGTCTATAACGACAGGTGTCTATAACGACGAGTGTCTATAATGACGAGTATCTATAACGACGAGTGTCTATAACGACGGGTGTCTATAACGACGAGTGTCTATAACGACGAGTGTCTATAATGACGAGTGTCTATAACGACGAGTGTCTATAACGACGAGTGTCTATAACGACGGGTGTCTATAACGACGAGTGTCTATAACGACGAGTGTCTATAACGAAGAGTGTCTATGACGACGAGTGTCTATGACGACGAGTGTCTATAACGACGAGTGTCTATGACGACGAGTGTCTATAACGACGAGTGTCTATAACGACGAGTGTCTATGACGACGAGTGTCTATAACGACGAGTGTCTATAACAACGAGTGTCTATAACGACGAGTGTCTATAACGACGAATGTCTATAACGACGGGTTGTATCAGAGAAATCTTTAGGCATTGATTTAACTGGATTTGTATTCTTTGACTGGGTTGGTCTCTTTTGACTGTATTCGTCTACATAGCTGATCTTTTAACTGTATCCTTCCTGAAAGGTAAAGGTCAGTCATATGCAATGCATGATATGGATCAAGCAATAATATTTTTCAACACATGATATTGTATGATATGATGCGTATATACATGTATCATGATGTATAACAATGTGATGTTTATGAATGTATTTTCGTCTAGGAAAGTAAATCCTTGACGGATGCCGGGAGCTTGTTGAATCCTGGGCTGATGTTGCAAGAATACCGGTAGGAGAAGATGACTCCGTTAGGGAATAAACTTGGCGAATAAATTACTCTGCGGGGAGTGAACTCTGTGGGGAAAGAGAGGTACTTTGCTGAGGTTTGATGATAACTCCGCTGGGAATACCATTGTTGAGCTCTGTTATAAGATTGGATGAACCCTGTTGAGGATAGGAAGACTTTGTCGGGGACGATCTTTCCGTGGCTTTTAGCTGAGGATAACCCAGTTATAAGCTCTGGTGGAGAAATAACCTTTGAATAAAACCGGGGAGACGCGTTCGCTCTGCAGGGAGTGAAGGTATCTTGGTCGCATTCTTCAGCTGAACTTACCTTGGTACTTCGATGGACAGGGCAACCGGATCATTTAGACAACTCATTATTGCCCCAGTTTCTGTTGGAGAAGAAGGTACCTGTGAAGGTGTTTGATGACTGCCGATTGACAAATCTTCTTCTTGTAGGCAAGTGACGAGATGACAGGACATAGTCGTACGCTTTGATCCCTAACTTTTGCCTGGACCGCCCTTTCGGGTTTTCAGTCCACCGGGATACCCATTTTTGCCCAAGCCGCCTTTTCAGGTTTTCGACTTGCCGGGTGTACAAATTTTTTCATTTTCATCCCTTATATTTGCCCGAACCCTTTTGGTTCGCCGGGAAGCCCTTATTTTTGCCTAGGTGCGTCAACCTAGCGGGTCTTTGATTTTGCGTAGTATTTTTTCGACTATTTCCACGCTCTCAGAGTGTAGGGAGTTGCCCCTGTCAGTAGCATTGTGTTGCCATACCACCAGAAGATCTTCGTTTGATCTTCCAATGCTCCAAGTGATCTAGATGGAGATTTGCCCCAGGGTATTTGGCATTGGAGATATTCTCTGAATCTTGACTTAACTGCCCCAGATGACGGACAATGATCAGGCCATGCCCCTTGATTGGAAGTGCTTTTGTTCCTTAGACATTCTCCGTGTGAATTTCTATGTTGTTCAAACAAATAGTCGTGTGCACACACAGTTATGTTAAAAATGCAAACCTTATGTCTGTTTCGAAGTTTTTTGAAAATGCAGTTTTTTTTAATAAAACAAGTGAGTTCTTTTGTAAACTATGATGTCAAACTCGTTATTTTACTGCGAGCCTTAAGGAGTCAGGATACCCTTGTAACAATATGCTTTCGAACTAGCCCATGCTTCAACTAGGACTTTTTAGGGTTGTAACATGGCCTGGTTCACGGTTTAAGAAACAAAGGATAAAGGCTCAAATTTCATTTGTACCCACCCGCTCTTCGTGATGTTCTTCGATCCTAAACTCAGCTGATCGTGCGTTAGATCTTGTTTGAGTCTTTGCTTTGATATACCAATGATGGTTCAGATATTGACAATTTATTTTGAATAGGCAGTCATTCCTTTTTGTTGTTGAGGGTTTGTAGGACCTCTTTCTTTTTTGATTGCGTTATCCCTAAATTTTGCCTGAACTGTTTCCTCTTTTGGAATTACAGTCAGCGGGATGCCCCAGTTTTGTAAGTCTCCTTCATAGGTTTTGACTTAATGGGCTTTTTTTATTTTGATAGATCATGACTGCCTGTCGTTATGATTATTCGGAACCATCACTGTCTTTTGTTTTTGGAAAGACTCCTTTGGTGCCGTTCGTTGTGCACTCTGGATCAACTGAGAAGACTACCCTGCCCCAGGTTATGATTAAGGGTTTTAATTTTCGAAAAGAAAAACTCCAACTTCTTTGGCTCAGAGAGGTTGACGAGGGATTATCTTCCTTATAACTCCAGTGTTTAGGGATTTGAAACAATGCCTGTACTTCATCAGCGGGGTCTGTTCAAAAGCATACTGTAAAGATCGTGGTATCGTTTTCGTCATCCTCCCTCAAGAGGCTTAGAATTTTCAATCAAGAGTTGATCATCACAAAAATATGAAAACAGTTTGCATATAGTGAATACGAAATAATTACTTCAAAACAGACATGTGTAATGCATTAATGAAATAACCAAGTTTGACACGAAATAAAATGTTTGAACAATCAAAGAAAATTACAATCTGAACATTCAAATGAACAAAAGTTTCCAATCCTAGCCATGTTTGGGCAGAGGAGCAGTGGTCACATTGGGAGCCTCTGGAGAGTCGAGCTGGACTTCCTTTGCGTCAATCAGATCCTGAACCTTGTTTCTCAAAGTCCAACAATCATCTGTAGCATGCCCCGGGCTGTCAGAATGATAGGCGCAACGAACATTGGGGTTGTACCTTGAAGGCGTCCTGTTGGGATTCTTTGGAGGGTCCATGAGAGTTACCAACTTGGTCTCCAGCAACTGTGGTAATATCTGTGACAAGGTCATGCCGAGGGGAGTAAATTGCCTTTTGGGTCTCTCTTCCCTTTGCTGATTATGACGTTGAGGAGCGTCGGCCGGTTTTGCAATAACCACCGCGTTGACATCTTGGCGGTGCTCGGACCTATTCTGCCCTCTTGAGCCATAGACAACACTAGATTCTCTCTTGGATGGTTTCTTCTCTGTGTTCGAGGAGTCACCATTCTGTATTTTCCCCGACTTGATGCCAGCTTCTATTCTTTCCCCGGTCAAGATCAGATCTGTAAACCCAACAGCAGAATTCCCAATCAGGTGGTTGAAGAATGGACCAGACAGGGTCCCCAAGAACATGTCGACGAGCTCGCGGTCAGTCAGAGGTGGTTGTACCCTTCCTGCAAGGTCCCTCCATTTTTGAGCATATTCTTTGAAACCTTCACCTGCATCCATAGACATTCCCTGAAGCTGAGTGCGCGTGGGAGCAAGGTCGGCATTGTACTGGTACTGCTTGTAGAATGCAGTAGCCAAGTCCTCCCAGTTGCGAATGTTAGCTCCATTTAGTTGATAAAACCAGTCGAGTTGGGTTCCTGATAGACTGTCCTGAAAGAAGTGAATCCACAAATTCTTGTCAGCCGTGTAGGGCTGGATCCTCCTTATGTAAGACCTGAGATGCAGCTTAGGACAGGATGCCCCATCGTACTTTTCAAAGGCAGGTGCCTTGAATTTGTGGGGGATTACTACCCCAGAAGACAGACCTAGATCTTCGAAGTCCAGGCGGGGCACTTTTTATATCTCCATAGCACTTAGCCGGTCTTCCAACTACTTATACCTGTCCTCAGCTGGAGGGTACTGCTCATCATTGTAATCGGTCTCGTTGTCGGAGACCACTGGACTAGGAACCTCTCTCTCATGGGGGCTGTCCTTTCCAACAGATTGGGTAGTCTGCTCAACCTCATTTAGTGATCCATTCCCAGATTTGCGTCTCGGGTTGAATAATACCGTTCTCTTCTTCTTCTTCTTCGAGAGCAGAGTCTTCAAATCCTATTGACCTTGGGCTAGACTCATGATCAACTCTTGGAACTGGGCATTCTGAGCCTGGAGAGCCTTGATGGATTGCTCAGTAGATGATTCAGGATTCATGATGGCGAGCTGAAATAAACAACGAAGAAGGTAAGCAACCTGTAAAAGGGATACCTGTAATGCAATGATATGTATGATATGCATGCGATGTTTTCAAGGATCTCACAGGGTAAACAGAGAAATTGGTTAGAATTTTGTAGCTTGATTGAAGGAACTTCATGTTGTTGAGAGTCCTTCTTCAAGAGTCAAAGGATCACCATATCCAGTGGGTCATAGCCCCTGACTCCGATCATCAACCTGGCTAGAGGAAAATAAATCCCCTTTGCCCCTTGCTAGACATTCTGGTTCATCGTGACCTGCATCACACGCCTTTGAGATCCATGAAATGGGTTAGTCTTTATGTAGGATGCATGCAATGGTATGATGTTATGCTATGCATGGGGTAATGTAGGTAAACCCTGTTATGAGTCCCGATTAAGGACTATAAACAAAACCTGCAAGAAACTCAAGTGTCAGATAACAAGTATGCAAATAGTCAAGTTTTAAGGCACACAAGTCACACAAAAGAGCCCTTAGAGTTTAGGCCAGCATGGGGTCTAGGTATTACCCTCTTTCAGTTTGTTGGTTAAGACCTATCCTATCAGAAATAACCGGGTTCTAGAGGATCCAAATATCACTGACTACCCTCAATCGGTCATAACTCCAGCATCGCAATCTTTTCTTGCGGCCAGAACCATCACGAGAGTTTAGCCTCAATGGGCGTAGCATACTGCTACTGTTCTATTGGCCAAGTTGGGTCATTTAAGGTTCTAAGGTCGGTTGGTGCTTAATGACTCCTCAGAAGACCCATATTCTCCTCGTTGCAACACAAGGGATATCGATACAGACCAAGGTGCCACACCAACGTAGCCACTGCTTCACTCATGTCGGTCTACGCCGGACAGGTCCCTCACAGCTTATGCTACCTAACAGGGTATCCCCAGATCCAGGTTAGGATCTATGTAACTTCGATGCAGTGCCCACAAATATAAAGCAAACAAACACAGCAATTGAAAACACAAGTCTGAGATATCCTAAGGTACACCTCACTTTATAAAGTGTCCCCAGCAGAGTCGCCAGTTCTGTGATCGGTGGATCTGGAACTGACTGTTTAATGCTGGTTCGCGAAATGTCGCGGAAGCAAGAGTCGCCACCGTCTTTTATGTTCTCCAACAAGGAAAGGACAAAAGCACAACAAAATTCCTTTTTCGAGATGTCTCTCGGTTCGGGAGGTAGATTTATAGAAAGGGAAGGTGTTAGCACCCTTTCTATCCATGGTTATCCATGGGCTCTTAGATACTTGCTCATTTGTGTTTTCAAAATGTTTGCTTTTCAAAGTGTGAGTGGGTTTGAAAAAGTTTTGTTTGAATATTTCTGAATAACTCTTGTATTAGTCCTCAAGAGTGTTTGAAAAATTGTTTTGAAAACTTTTTAAAAGTGTCGGTGTGAAAAGAGTTTTGATTTGTTTTTTAGAGAGCAAGTATCCATGAGTCATCTACCTACCCTAAGGAATTAGGTTGTGTAAGTGTCCTTAAGGTAGTGTCATCCCACCATTGAGAGGTAGGTAGCACCACCGTTGGAGGTGTTCGGGTCAATTCGAGTTTAGGGACAGTGTGGTCACCAGAGCAACAGTAGGACACCTTAGAAGCTACCCTTATGCCATTGATCCTTTTTAATTTCGAGGCAACCGTTTCGAGGCAACTGGATCATGTCATGGACATAAGGACTTACTAAAACGTCCTATACTCGACGACCACGTTTCGAAGGCAATGCAACAGGTGAGGCGTACCCTAGAAGTGGTGTGTGAATTCGTGTGTTATTTTCAGTTAATGTTATCTTGTACATGTATCATGGTGATCTACGCTTGTTTTTAATTTAGGCCATACATTCTTTCATTCAAAGTTTAGCAGTTTTAAGAGTGCGGAAATTTAAATGCGGAAAGTAAAATCCTACTCTATTACAAGGCGCGGGTCTATACATCGCCAAATTAACAAAGACTCGTTTTGAATAAAAATGCGGAATGTAAAATAAATTCCTAATTACTATTACAAGGCTTGAGCAATTACATAATATTCACAATAAAATAAAATAACGTGCGAAATAGAAATAGAAATTGAACGTTCGAGGGCGTTGGACCCTTTTGAGAAATTAAATGAAATTAAATTGAATGAAAAGTTAATTAATTATCAAATTAAAGAAAATAAACGTTTTTTAGGTTTTTTTGTATTTATGAAATAAAGAAATTAAAATTGAAGAGAAACCCTAATTCTAAGTTGTTTTTAATTATTAAAGAAAAGGTTAAAGTTTAAAACCTAATTTACACTAATTAATTATTTTACATATTTATTTACAAAAGTATTTAATAATTAATAATAATAATGATGAGAAAATTATTTATTAAAAGAAGGATGAGAATATTTAAAAAAACCTAATTTCTACATATTTTAATTTATTAAGAAAAATGTTAAAATTGAAACATAAATTAACTAAGTTAATGGTTAGATTTTATTTACAAAAAAAAAGGTTAGTGATGAAATTAATAATAATTAAATATATTTGTATTTTTGATTTTTCTGTTTTTATTATAGAAAATCATTTTATGGTGAAAAAAACAATTAAAACAAATAAAAAAGAATTATAAAAGAAAAGAAAATAAAATTAAAAAGGATGCAAACCAAGGGGGGTTTCAGGCCCAAGGGGAGGTTTTTTTGAACGGTCTGCATTCTTTGGCCATTGGATTGGGTTTCATGGCCATTTGTGTTCTGGCTGTTGGCCATTTGTGTTCTGGCCTCAACGTTCCTTAATCTTCTCAGAATGTCTGTCTCGTCATGCATAAGTTGTTCTTTTTTGGCCATTTGGCTTTTGGCCATTTGTGTTCTGGCCTCAACGTTCTTTAATGAACCTGCATGGGATCCTGTCTAAATCTGCAGTGTTGAATCTCATGAACACATTAAATAAAATCATAAAATGCAAATAAAGCCAATATATGAAGAAATTTAATGTTTAGGCACAATATGACATGTATGAATGATTATACCCTTTTGATCATGGAGATCAAATCAATCTTACCTTTACTGGAAAATTAGTGACCTGAATGCTTTTATGCCCTTTGGATCATGGAAATCAAGCCAGCCTTATCCTTACTGAAGAAATAGTGAGGTGTTGGTTTGTAACTGTGATGACTTGTTTGTAGTGAGAGAGGGATTTGTAATAAGGATTTCAAGGTTTTAGGGTTCTTGAAAGAATTTGATATTCTAACAGTGTTGTGGCAAAGTTTTTTCTCTCTTTTCCTCCCCTCTTGTTTGTGTGAAAAGAATGTGATTATATAATGGAAATTAGGGTAAAGAAAATGGGCTTTGAATGTGCAATTGGGCCTCCAATGTTCACTTGAGTTCGTCACTTTCCAGGCTAAATCGAAGGGACTTAAGAGCAATTTTTGAAGTTGAAATGTGAAAACAAAATGTAGCCTACATCGAGAACTAATTCCTGTCCGAAAATCGGCTCAATCGGATAAACGGTGAATTAGTTATGAATTTTTGAAGTTTCATCTCAGACAAACTTGTTTTGGGCTCCAGTGTCGACTCTGACACGTTCTTCAATAAAAAACTGGTATTGATAGGTGCATAATTTGGTCTCGACTTTTGAAGCAAAGTTGTAGATCTATGAGTCAGGGACCTTGTGTAAAAATATGAGCCCAATCCGATAAAAATTGACCGAGTTATGAATTTTCGAAGTTTCGGCTCAGATGAAATAATATTCAGCATTCAGGATTTTCAGCGTGTCACGCACTCTGAGCAAAAACCGAAGGCCTTTTGAATACCGTTTAAACTCAATACCTTCTGTGGAAATGTAGCCAACTCAATTTGTGAAATTTTGGCGCCAGAACCAGCTCGATACGATGAAAATCGACCAAGTTATGATTTTCTGAACATGACGCAAATAAACTTCTGTCACAAATTTTCTGTGCGAAAATACTTGATAAATCCACATTTTTGAAGACCTTCTGATCAAAATTGGCTTCCAGCCGCGAGAGATGAAAACGTAGATAATGT